>CM052092.1:1284244-1296577 GCA_028453745.1 Agapostemon virescens
TCGAAATGCGCATAGAGCCATCGTCGAGGAGCTTTTTTAATCGATTTCACCCACGTTGCAGAAATGCACCACCGGACGACGTGTAATTTGAAAAATTGTACCGATGGCCGTTGTTCCGGATAACGTTTGCGTCTCGATTTGCCGACGGCGATGCCCGACAAACAACATCGACCATCGACTCTTCTCGAAAAACCATCGAGGAAATTCGACCTTCCCTGAATATAGCTTCGAAACTAAGATCTTTGATAATTCCTTCTCTCCCGAGTCTCTTTGTCGTCTTAGCAAATGATTTCGAGACAATTTACACGTTCGGCAAACCAACGACCGAGTCGATCCGTTTCCAGGGCACTGGCCGACGCGAGATAATTCGAGCTAACGCGGCACTTGGACGTAATAATATCGGGAAGATTCTCTGTCGCAACTTCTAAGGAAGTTTTACAGATTATAAAGAAGCCGAAAACCTTTGCGAACGCATGCACACATACACACACACACACAGAGTCAAATAAGAAATAAAAGAAACCGGGGTGGAACGGGCACGGAGAATTTCAAAGGCCCGAGAAGATTGGTTTCCGTGCTTGACCCGATAACCCGACGAGACAAGTTTATACTCGTCGTTTAATACTCTCCCAGGCATCCGAATAATTTCTATCCTCCCGATCACGGCGATCGAACAAAAGATCGTTGTAAAACGCTCCGTACAAATTTCTCTTAACCCCTTGGGTACATTTGACGTCTGAGACACGTCATTCACTTTTTTCCCCTAAGAGCGGATGACGTGTCTAAGACGTCAAACCAAAAATTAAACTTTTAGGTACATTTGACATCTGAGATACGTAATTCACTTGGCTTCCCAAGTTTTTTGTTTTTTTTGTTTTGCAATTCTAATTAGTTGAAGACATCTTAATACTACATATGTCACCAATATTTTAGAAATAAATACATTCTTACGTAAAATGTACTGCCTTTACATACTACTCCAAGCAACCAAAAATTATTTCCGTTCCACATGCAAATATTTTCTCAAATAAATCCGTACCCAAGGGGTTAAAAACCATCGAACAAAACAACGACGGTACGAAGTCGATCGATCGTTTCGCGATCAAGAGATCGTATTGCAACGGGGACGAGTGAAAAGTAGTTTGGATGCGTTCCGAAAGAAAAGTGGACGCGAGCGAAGGGGCCTGGCGCGCGGTGGAGGGAGCCTAATCGACCCGACTGTCACTTCGCAACACTGTAATCTTCCGGACGTGGTTCCCCATCGTCTTTTCAGAAGCTGCGCGGCACACAGGATCCGAGAACGGATCGGAGCGGATCGGAGCGGATCGGAGCGGAGCAGAGCGGAGCAGAGCCAAGAAGAGCAGAGCCGAGCAGAGCCGAACGGAGCGCGGTGCAGCCGCGGTGCACGGGAACGAGAAGCAATAAGGAGGAGGGAAGAAGATGAAGCAGAAGAAGAAGAAGACGAAGATGAAGGGAAAAAGAAAGGGTAAAAAAGTGGCTGGCTGGTGAATGAAGCTATGCACCTCCGTGGCCGGGGGGCCCGGGATTCAAGTCCGGGGGCTAGTGTACCGTGACGAGCACAGCATCCTGCCTCATCCTCCTTGTCCATCGTTCTTCCCTCTTCCCTCTTCGTTCTTGGACGTTCGGTCTCTCGGCGTCCTCTTCCAACCGATTCCCTTTTCCTCTCCGTCGCACCCAGCCGATCATTCTCGCTATCTACTCTCTCTCTCTCTCCCTCTCTTTTTCTCTTTCCGCCGACCAGGATTCTCTTGCAGTTTCTGCGACGTTTCCTCCGCTGTCTCCCGCTTTCCTCCATTTCCTTTTTAATCTTCTCTCCCGCCGGACTTCGACGGTCTCGAGACTTCTCGGTGCTCTTCTTCCTCCCCTTCTCGGACGAGTCTCTCGATAGCCACTCCGGACTTCGCTTTTCATTTCGATGCTTCACCCCGGCTATTCTCGGTCTTTGTGCTTTCGATTTATATACCCTCGTCCATGATTCTACGGCTTCTTATTCGCCACAATAACTGTCGATTCGGTGCAGCGTATCGTCCGAGCGGTGGGAACGAGTCCGCCCGAACTCTCCGTCCGCGTCCGAGTTCGTCGAAACGTATTCCTCGCGACCATGCGATATTATCGGACAGAGAAACGGAGCTTCTTAGCCGCGACGTCGACGGATCTCTTGTTTTCCGAAGCTCGAAACGAGGGCGGATTTCCTACGTCCGCTGTGAAGGTGAGAATCCAGCCGAAGGAAATTAACCCTTTGCACTCGAAGCAATTCCACTCCAAAATTGAAACTGTATTTTTAATTGTAATAGCTAAGTTATACGTAGTTGACTTTCCTTTCGTGCATATCAAATTAATTACTATTACTCGCACTTGGAGAATTAAAATTTTTAGTGATTTGTCAACTGTAGATCTAGCGATGTAGCAGTTGCTTAATTAATAGTGTGACAACTTTTAGTGGCGCCTTAGAAGCGCCATTCGAGTGCAAAGGGTTGATAACGAACTCTCGGTGTTTAAAATTTTTAGAGTCATGCACCGCAGCAACTCCAAAGCTTCGTTTGCTGAAACATCTTCGAACTGGGAGTACACGTACTTCTTGCAATCGTGTTTCGAAATTAACCCCTTTTCGCTCGGAGCAATTCCACTCGAAAATTGAAACCGTATTTTTAATTATAATAGCTAAGTTATACGTAGTTGACTTTCCTTTCGTGCATATGAAATTAATCACTGTTAGTTAGAGTAGAACTGTAGACCTAGCGATGTAGCAGTTGCTTAATTAATAGTGTGACAATTTTTAGTGGCGCCTTAGAAGCGCCATTCGAGTGCAAAGGGTTGATAACGAACTCTCGGTGTTTAAAATTTTTAGAGTCATGCACCGCAGCAACTCCAAAGCCTCGTTTGCTGAAACATCTTCGAACTGGAAGTACACGCACTTCTTGCAATCGTGTTTCGAAATTAACCCCTTGCACTCAAAGCAATTCCACTCCAAAATTGAAACCGTATTTTTAATTGTAATAGCTAAGTTATACGTAGTTGACTTTCCTTTCGTGCATATCAAATTAATTACTGTTACTCGCACTTGGAGAATGAAAATTTTTATTGATTTGTCAACTGTAGACATAGCGATGTAGCAGTTGCTTAACCCTTTGCAGTCTGAATGGCAACTCTGAGGCGCCAGTAAAAATTGCAATACCACTCTTTAAATTAGTGTTCACATAACCAAATTCGTCTCTATTCTATAAATTGCTAAAAATTCATCTGTTGAACAAGAAAACAGTTTCAACGTCGAACGCATAATGTAAAAATTATTCGACAGAATGAAAATGTTCAGTGTTGAAAGAAGTGTCTTAATTTTGGAGTTAGGATCGCTTCGACCGCAAATGGTTAAATAATAGTGTGACAATTTTTAGTAGAGTGCAAAGGGTTAAAAGCTTGGAGCCGCCATCGGTGCGTCGGTCCCTGCAGCGTCGCTCGGACACGGAGGAGACGCCGTGTCGCCACTATATTAAAATCGAAGACGATATTAAATTATATTATATTAAATTCGTTTCGATTGGAACGGCGCGGAAGAGTTACAGCAGCAAGATAAATAAACCTGCGACAAATTCCATCTGTCCGGTTTCGGTTCGACTGACTGGACTTACTTCAACTTTTGCGTAATTCTTAATTTTTCGATTCGCACGAGAAAGGAGCGACGATCGTTCCTTCCGAAGGACGTACGAAATTGTCTTGACTTCGCAGACGCGCGACCGACGAGCGACTGGAACAAATTGGATAACCGATGCCGCTAACCAACGGCGAACGTGTCGGGACTGTACAAGCCAATTAAACGGCGGGACAAAAGAGATTCCTAGAGTTTTCGCGTAAACCGTTTCGACTGGGACGCGTCTTCGGATCCGAAGTTCTCCGGTTCTCGCGGCGATCGCGAGATTCTCGATCAGGATCCCCGTCGTCTGGCCGTTTCTCATTCATCGACCTTTCGATTCATGTTCCACGAGGCAGTAGCGGCGGCAGTAGCAGCAGCCTCGACGCAGGCGCACCGGACTCTTCGTCCCTCGGCCTTTTCCGTTTCCATCGGGCCGCTTTTTGCCCACCTTTTCGATCGACTCTCCTTCTGCATCGTTCCTTCTGCTCGTTTTCCATCCTCGAGCCATCATCATCGAGCGATCGATCGAACGATCGGGGCCCCCTGAAACCGGGGTCCGAGCACGAAAGAGAAAGAAGAAGAGAGAGCGAGAGAGAGAGAGAGAGAGCAGAGAGAACCGCGCCCCGCCGGAAAACCGCAACGCGGATCTAGTTAACCGCGCCGCGGAAATTATTCGCGGAATAATATTGGCCGCGAGTCGCCTCGGTTCGGTTCGTTCTCCTTGGTCGAATCGTCGAGGTGAACGCGCTTCCGTGCGGTGAACAATCACCGTTCCCCGCCACTTCCGGGAACGATTTATTCTTCTTTCTTCGTGCCTCGATCATTCTCCAGTCTCTCGTCGTCCCGCGAAATTCTGTCCGCGAACAACTTGTACGGTGAGTTCGATCCGTTGCGCCTTCGGGCGTCGATCCGCGTCTCTGGATTCTCCGTTTCTCCAGCAGGCATTAAAGTTACACCCCGTCGTCAACGCGGAGATCCTATTCGAATCGAGTCGCCTAACGTCTTCCGAGATCAAGCGTCCATCCGGACGCGACGAAAGGAGGGACAGATTCTGTTTCGTCGGTGGACGAGCCGCCGTTTAGAATCCTGGTATTTAAAGAGACCGCTCGGTGCCGTAAACGCGTCGGGTTTCGCAGTCGATAAATCATTACCCACCGTCTGCAAAGTTTCACGGTTAAGTTTCGAAGCGTCGATGAATTTTTAACGCGCGCGCGATTGCAGTTTGCGCCGCGTACAGAGACAATGTTTTTAGCGGTGCTCGAGCGGCGACGCAGAGCTTTTCCGCGGGTGTAAACCGGCACACGAGGATCCGCGAGCGGCTTCGCCAACGCGAACGGCAAAAGGGAAAGAATACAGGATTCTCATTACCGGTCGGAGGCGTTCCTTCGTTCGACCGTAATTCCGCGGCTGCTGAAAAATGGACGCGACACGCGTAAAATAATACTTCTGACGGGCGGCCCGTTTGATCGGACCAACCCCCCGGTTCGATAATGAAGCGAACAAAATTATTTACGCGCCGGATATATTCCGAATGCTTTGGAAATTCAGCCGTGTAACATTCACGCGATACCGCTGCCCAACAGCGGATCGTTTTCTGCGATATTCGTTCGCGCGAGATCTCTTTTTCCGTCGGTCGCTCGCGGACAAGCAAATTTAAGCGAGAGCGTAAACGAAAATCGCGAATTACCAATTACCGTTGCGGGTGACAAGATTTATCAGAGACTCTGGTAATCGATTAAACCTTAGCACTCGAGTGGCGACTCTGAAACGCCACGAAAAATTGCCATACTATTATTTAAACAATTTTTACATAGCTAGGTTTGTATCTAAGGAATTGATAAAAATTTAACGATTTTAAAATACGAGTAACTGTTAAGGAGAATCAAGTTTCACTCCGATATTTAATTTAAAGTTCGCTCCTATAAATTAGAGCGCCATGTATAAAACATTTGTAAATCGAGTGCATTTTGTTAATATCGATTTATACATTTCTTCATTCTTCAATTCGTTGCCACATAATAAAACACGTATTAAAATCACGCTCCAGATTTAGATTTATTAATTAGCATTCCGAGTTGCTCCGTTTCTACAGTAACAGTAGAACACTCCATATAGACAGGATGAAATAATTGATGTAGAATGAAGAACTTCCTACGTCGAAAGAAATACTTTGGTTTTCTAGTTTAGACAGCTTCGAGTGCAAAGGGTTAAACCTGCGCGTTGACGCTGCGGAGCTTCCGGGCCTCTTCGCCCGCAAGCAGAACGGTTTTCAACGGTAAAGGGAAATCGTAGAGGCAACTTTTTATTCGTAACGATAATTAATCGATAGTCGCGCGATGGATCGTCTCTCGTCTTCTCGCTCCGACCGATCAGTGGAGCTTCTTCTTTGTCGGCCGGAAACCGCAGTATCGATTTCGGAAGTCGACTTCTCCCTCGATCGGACGGTTCCGATTTAAATCTCAGCGATATCTCGGCACGACAGAGAGGCAAGAAGCAACGTCGATGCTTTTCAATTTCGCATCGTCGTAAAATTAATAATTTCCTCGCGACCGAAATGAAAATTCTATTTTACAGCTTCCGACGAGCGTCGATCTCTTGCCTCTGTTGGTCAGAAGCTTTCCGGCGCGCAACGAGCGAGTTGATAACCGTAAGAAATAAATCATAGAGGTTAAACGCGATTCGAGGAGAGGAACCGGGGCCGACCGAAAAAGAGTAGCGAATTAAAATGGCGGCGCGTCGAGGCGAGAGAGAACGCGAGCGAGATTAAATCACCGGGTAACGACGTAAACGAGAAAAAGAATGGGCTCCGGTGCCGCGGATGCTCGATCTCGAAGGAGATCCATTTCCTCTTCGAATCCGACTCTTTCCGGCCCCCCCGAAGAACGAGCCCGACAAAACAATGGCGTCGGACGCCGGCCATTACGGCCGATGCGCAATTAATATTACCACGGCTGCTCCCGTCCGTCTCCATAAACTCGAAATTTACGATTCCCGGGGCCGGGTCCGCCGCTGCCGCTTAATTACAATAAGAATCATCGTCCGGCTGTAAAATAATACGTAACGAACGTCGACCGACCGACACCGCCACGCCGATCCTCGTAACGCTAATTATTAACTATCCTCCCGAGGAAGAATCCGCGCGTCCTTACCCCCCGGGCTTTTTCCTTTTTGCCAATCGAGATTTTCCTTTTCTACGGACCATCTCGCCGGCGTCTCTCTCGCCTACCGACTATTCGAAATCCTGATTAATTACGGCGAACGAGCAACCGGAACACTGGCCCGTCGCTCGGGCTAATTTCCCACTCGAAACGACGACGAACCTATTCTCTCCGGTAACCGTCCCCGAGAAATCTCCGTCGTGACCGCCGAAACGTCCACGCAAATTTCGTCGCAACCGTCTTCCGATCGAAACAACGTCGCGAACGGTGTATTCGCGATTACGATTACTCGCGCGATAACCGGTTCGAGCGTCGGACGCGAAAGAGGACTGCCATTAGCCGGCTATATCGGTTTCCCGCGTTTACGGCGAGTCAAAGTCTTGGAAAATCCGTGGAACGTGAATTCCGAGGGCTCGATTTATTGGGTTGTTCGGAAAGTAGTTTCGTTTTTCTTTGTTAACATGAAAGACAATTTTCGTATAATGAACAAATATGTTATTAACCCTTTGCACTCGAATGGCGCCTCTAAGGCGACACTAAAACTTGCCATATTATTATTTAAACAACTTTTACGTCGCTAAGTTTGAAGTTGGGAAATCGGTAAGAATGTTAATGTTTTAAGTACGAGTCGTAGTAATTAATTTTATATGAACGGAAGGAAATGAACTATCTACAATGGAGCTATTATAGATGAAAATATTGTTTCGATTTTGGAGTAGAATTACTTCGAGTGCAAAGGGTTAAATTATATATTGGTCATCGAGGCTCCAAAATGCCGGCGTTCTTCTCTCCGTCCACAAGAATTCCCCTGGAAACAATTTCATTCGTCGAATCCGCTTGGTCCGAACCTTTCTAGCAATTTCGGAAGACGCGAACGAACGTCGTTCGCATTGTCAGGACGCGAGACATCGTTGGCGAACCCTTCCAGGCGACGGCTCGATTTTTTAACCCTTTCGCGACGGGTGCCGTGTATGTACGGCAGTCACTTATTGGTTTGCAGTCATCATAATCATATTATTATTTTATTTCAACAGCGAACTCAAAATAAAGCTATAAATATAACTGCGTGCTCGAAGTGGGCGTGGCCTGGAGCGAGAGGGCGTGGTCGAGTGGCCCTCGCCGGCAACGAAGCCGGGCCCGTGGCCCCGACGAGCGATCGAACCGCGGAACACGGAGATATTTCTGTGAAGCTAGTCGGCTCGATGAATAATCCAAGACGAGCATGCAATCTCCGTTGGTCTCGATACCCCTGGTTCGCGGATGGCCGAGATAGGCGTCCCCGGCGTCGATAATTGAGGAAGCGAGCGCGGGGAGCTCGGTTCGTTATTATGATTTTGTTCATTAAACGTCGATCAAGGGAATGGTTTAATGGCTCCGCGGGCCTTATCGGCGACGGTGGGCCCCGCTCCCTCTCCCTCTCCCTCACCGTCTCCCGTGTGCAAGCTACAAGCGAGTATTTACATGCGAGTGTACGCGAGCACAGAGGCAGCAGCCTGGTCCGCTCTTTGCGCGTCGACCCGCTTATTCGTCAGTCGCTTATTTCAATATTACAGTGTAATAAATACTGAGCGCACTCGTCCAGGATTAAATCGACGAAAATTACAGATCGTCGCGATGGGAGGGCTGCCGGAGAACCTGTGGAGAAGGGAGGAGGCAGAGAAGGGAGGAAGCAGAGAAAGAAGCCGGCCCGGGCAAATTACATAGATCTTGCGCAACGGTACACGCATGTGCCCGGCGAATTTTTGCATTCTCTCGCTCCCGCGGACGGAAAAGAAGCGTAGCTGGATCCTGAGAGATCGCCCGAGACCGCCTATTTTATCGATCGAGACCAAGACAATGTCGGCGGAATTGATTCTGGTTTGCTGCTCCGGGCTGAACGGCGTATCTTCTCCCGGGGACTGGCGTCGGCTCCACCGATTTGCATCATTAGCGTGCATTTACGCGCTACTTGCTCGATCCCGGCCAACCAAGCGTAATCTTGTTGCGACGCGTAACGCAAATACGCGCAGATTACCGAAACGACCAGTTCCTTGCAACTTTTGAAAATTCTGTTACCGGACGTTTCTTCCGTTCGACGAAAAGACGATTTATTTCTCTATCTCGATAAAGTATCGTCCACCTTTCCTGCCGGCTTTAGCCGTCCGTCGCGCGACTTCGTTATTCGGCCTTGCGAATACCTTTCGCAGTTTTCCAGCGAAGCAAAGATTTCCCCGTTAAGGAAGCTTCGTAGGAAGCGGAATAAACGATCAGCAGAGATTGCCGGGTCCGACGAGCGCGGCGGCCATGGTAGAACATCCCCTTCGCATTGTCCGTCGAATCGCTAAACCGTTAAACAAAGTCTCGAATTCGATTGGACCGAAATTAATCGCGATCGTTTAGGCTCCTCCGTCGGTTAGCGAGAAACTGCGCGAGCTTTCCGCTCGAAATGCATCGGATGTTATCGACTCGAACGGAAGCATCTTTGGCATCGAGCAGAAGGAAATTCTTAAATGAAATTTCAGCTCGATCTCCTTCCTCGGCGAATCGTACTAATAAATCCTTGCGCGGCGTCTTCTTTTCGTTTTCCTATGTCTCGATTTTTGTCCATCTTTTCTCGATTCGTTCGACACCCGCCTATTAGTTGTCCTACGAAGCGCGGCTGAAAACTAAAACGATTCTTGTCGCGAAAGGAGGGAAACGCGACAGCTCCGTGTGCTTCGCGCGGTTTAGTTATTCGAGAGTTTAAACGGTTTATTAATCCGCGCCCGTGAAAAGCGAGCGTCGTTCGCGCGAAGCCGAGCCGAGCCGAGCCGAGTCGCGTCGAGCGAAATCCGTCGCCGCGATCCGCGTCTCTCATGGATCAGCAGGCCGACACGCTGAATGGCCAGGCAATAATTGCTGTTTTTCAACGGAAACGGCAAGGTATATGTGTCAGATCAGCCGTGATGCGTTTCACTGGCCTCCGGTCTATGATAATCCGTCCGATTCTATAACCGTTCGGTGAATATCATTAAATTTTAACGATCCATCGTGCGCCGCGCGCTGCGCCGAATGTCCTTCGACCGCAGATCCCTCTCTCTCTCTCTCTTCTCTCTTCTCTCTCCTCTCGCTTGCATCTTCCTGCGACGTCCAGCTTTGCCGGCTGCTTCTTATTTCGCTAGCCTCATCCTCTCAAGAATCATCCACTTTTTCCGTCGCTATCGCCGACGTGCATCGCTTTCTCCGCAGCGGCGGCAGTCTCCTTTCTTTAGGACAGACTATTTTCTTCTCGATTAGAGAAAGCGAGAACTTTATTTTATTCGTTCGAACGTTATCCAATTAGCACACCTGCGTGTAATTAGATCACCGTGAAAATTCTCTTATCATCGGACAACGGATTTTATGGATCCGCGGTAAAAATGATTCGAGGCAATTTAAAACGGTAAAAACGTTCGAGGAATCGAAAAGATACCGTTGCATTATGCTCCCGACCCGTTCGACGCATTCCGAAAGAAAACGAATGCACGCTTCGCTCCGGTTTCTTGCGATTCGGCTAGGAAACGTTATCGCATAAAAATAACGCGGCTGCGGCGAAGTCAGGGGAAAGGAGTTAATTAATTTTCGCAGATGCGAAACGGATTTCCGCCGCGTTATTGTCTCGTTATTGACTTTCGCGATTTTCGGGCGAGCCGATAGTCTCGCGAATCGATGATACCAAAATTTGCGCGTCTTTTGGCGTGAAATGTAAAGGCGCCGGTGCTTGGGAGTTCGTTCTCCGGCACGGACCGTCCTTCTTCTCTTATTTTTCCTCTGGCAAAACTCTTCCTCCCGTTCTCGCCTTTACTCTTTCGTCGCAAACTTCGCCACTTTATCTTCCGCCTCGCTCTTCGACTTCTGCCACATCTTAACTCCCTTCCCCCGTCGGTTATTGCGTCTCCGCCTCGTTCTCTTTTCTGGCTGCACCCTTTCCCGTTCTCCTTTTTTTGCCATCCGGATTTCAGCTTCCCGTGTCATTAATTACATTACACTTCATCTTCTTCTTCCTTCGCTTACGCCTTTTTTCCCCTCTCGAAATTTCTTCTTCCTCCTTCGGTTTCTCGAAGTCCCCTCTCGAACATCCCCTGCACCGCGCGCACCGGTGCACGCCGCTCCGTGTCGACCGTTTTTATTTATTACACAACCTCCCCACCCTTTTCGCTCTCTTTCCTTTTTGTTTCTATCGTTTCGCCTCTGTTTAATTTCTCGCTTACATCCTCGCACGCGCGCGCGCCCTCCCCTTAATTGCGTGTCTTCGTTTCAACTCGCGTGTTTCGCTCTTTTTAACCCCTTGTCAACCGGCGCGCTCGGACGTTTCCTCGTTCGATTCTTCTTTATGATTTCCCGGTCGGGCGAAACGCGATTCATAAAACCGAGCCGCGCCGCGAAATTTCACGAGATCCATCATCGGCGCACATAAATCTTGCTGTCCGCCGCGTAATTACGGATTCCACGACCACTTCCGGGCCGAGTGTCTTCCCAACGGTCGTCGGATCGTTGCTAGATCGTTGGAATTCGATCCCGGGAGACCGAGAGATCCAGGAGATCGTCGAAAGTTAAAGAGATCGTTCAACGACGACTGTTCCGTGGGTCGAACCGGACGATTATTCAAAAACTCTTTCGTTCGATCGAGGAACGTTTCTTTCGTTTAACCACTTGGCCTACAACGAGTCAGACTCGTGATCAATATTTCGAACTGAATCTTTGACACATGTATTTCCTTAATTTTCTTTAAACGGAAATAACAGTTTATTTAATTGTTAGTTTTATACGATCGTTGGAGAATAGCTAGGCACGCGGTAATTACAAATTTGTCTTTTCTTTTTGTCGCTCTGCGAAGGACAAAGAAAGTCTAGCCACTGTTGATGTAAAATAAGTAAAATACATTCATTAAATAAATTAATTTGATTTTATGGAATTTCGGATGTCGTCAGTTGGCCACTTAATGTGTTAACCCTTTGCACTCGAATGGCGCCTCTGAGGCGACACTAAAACTTGCATTGCTATTATTTAAACAACTCTTACATCGCTAGGTTTGCAGTTGAGAAATCGATAAAAATCTAGAAGTTCTAAGCACGGGTCATAGTAATTAATTTCGTATGAACGAAAGGAAATAAATTGTCTACAGTGGAGTTATTATAGATAGAAATATTGTTTCGATTTTGCAGTGGAATTACTTCGAGTGCAAAGGGTTAAAACAATTTTTACATCGCTATGCTTCTGCCACAGAAATACGTAAAAATTTAATCGTTGCAAAGATGAAGAATAGTCAACAAATTTCGTATGCATAAGATGAAATATGTCGTGTAAAATGAAAATATTACAAGTAAGTCGTAGGCCAAGGGGTTAAAACGGAGAAAAATTATAGGTGTTGGAATTTGTTTAATAAATTTACAACAAAATTAATCTATGATTTCTTTACTAGGAAGGATCGATTAAATCGGCTGTTGCCACGTATATATACGTTTTATATATACTCATATTCCAATTATATACATTATACATTTTATTATTTTCAATTTTTATTTCATT
>CM052092.1:1374003-1386356 GCA_028453745.1 Agapostemon virescens
TCCAGTTTCTTAAAATCAATGCACAAAATTTTTATGTTGCATCGTACATGTGCAGTCCACTAACAACTGCACTGTATACTTGATGCATTTGTATAAACAATGAATAAGTACAATGTCTATAATGAAAAGATTGAAACAATTCAGGATCGACAATGTTCAAGCTGCCAAAATGAGCAAAGTAAGAATTATGTCTTCGACTCCAGTTTCTTAAAATCAATGCACAAAATTTTTATGTTGCATCGTACATGTGCAGTCCACTAACAACTGCACTGTATACTTGATGCATTTGTATAAACAATGAATAAGTACAATGTCTATAATAAAAAGATTAAAACAATTCAGGATCGACAATGTTCAACCTGCCAAAATGGGCAAAGTAAGAATTATGTCTTCGAGTCCAGTTTCTTAAAATCAATGCACAAAATTTTTATGTTGCATCGTACATGTGCAGTCCACTAACAACTGCACTGTATACTTGATGCATTTGTATAAACAATGAATAAGTACAATGTCTATAATGAAAAGATTGAAACAATTCAGGATCGACAATGTTCAAGCTGCCAAAATGAGCAAAGTAAGAATTATGTCTTCGACTCCAGTTTCTTAAAATCAATGCACAAAATTTTTATGTTGCATCTTACATGTGCAGTCTATTAACAACTGCACTGTAGTTGACACCGACATCTTCAATGTAGAAAAAAACGAAGTTATTGATGCAAGCGTAAATTGTTGTGTACTGAGTTTTATTAACAGATGTTCAAACTAAAAAGTTAGCCTTACTTTAGAGGTTATAGTTACCCACAGTTCGAGCTACGGCTACTCGACGCTAGATGGACAGAACTTTCCGATTGACCTAATACAACTTCGTGCACCAGTCAACCGATTGCGGTCACCTTTTTCATGTCTCACATCACCTTACAAATGAGATGGACGTTAGACTACGGCTCGCTATCGCTGCAGAGTCCTGTCACGACGCCGAACATAAGCTTTCGCGGACACCAGTAGAGCCCACCGACTTGCCCTAATCCCGGCGCGTATTTCGGTCCGGGGGGATCGCACATTTTCGAACTTGTGACCAAATGAAACGAGCGGGGCAAAGACGAATGGGTACGGTGGACGGTGAAGGGTTGCGTGGAGGACGCGGAGGAGGGTGAGACCGAGGGGAAAGCTGGGGGAGCTGGAAAATGCGAGTAGGTAAGGAGATAAGTGTCGCAACTGGGAATACAAAGTCTGTTGTTTCGCTTTTTCTCGTTCTTTGCAAGCGAGGAAGCAAAGGCAACCCGGCCTCCGCTGTGTCGCAGCGTGCGTCCGTTCGGTCGCTCGCGACCCACGAGAAAATACTGCTCCATAGTTGAGCCGTACGTAATCTATATCCTCCACCCCATCGTGTGCCATCGTGCCATCGAGCTGGCTGGCTCTGCTTCGCTCTGCTTCGCTCTGCTTCGCTCTGCTCGGCTCTGCTCGTTGGACCCGTACCCTCCGGAGTAGCTAGACGCCATAAATTTCGCCGCTGAAAATCCCTCGATACGCACGCGGGCGTTCGGGACGCGGAACCCGTTCATTCGCGTTCACCCGCGTTCACCCGCGTACACCGACACCGATGAAGAGAGAACAGAGAGCGTCGTTCGTTTGTCCATTGGCCTGTTCACCTGCGGACACCTAGCCGGCCTCCGCGAGATTCCCGCGCATTCGTCGATCCGTTCGACAGAGGGTCACAGGAAAAACGACAGGCTAGGGGACTGTCTTAAATTTTCATCAGCGACACGCAGCCCCGCATTTGCCACCCCATTCTCTACATTCTACTTCTCTCGGTTTTTTCCCCGTCCTCTACCCCTTTTCACCGTTGCAATCTACCTCCCCGTGGATTTCTGTAACGCGCCGTCGAAGAGTAAAAATGTAACGTTCTACAATTTTGGATAGCTCTTCGACTTGTTGCCGAAATCAGCGAGATAAGTTGAACCAATTCGGAGGACGTAGACAATTTGTTTAGTTGTTGATAAAGATCTATATAATTTTACATTGTCATTTAATGTATTATAGTGGTTTCTGGATGTGTCTGAAGAATTCTGAAACTGTCTGATACAGTGAGAAGAAGAAAAAAGGTAGTCGTTAATTATATCCATTTGAATGGTGGTTTGTACATACGTTTGAAAACATCCGAAGAAGTGAGGAAAAATGTAGGACCTTGGTGTCCTTTGTTGGCCTGAGTAAAAAAAATGTAGGCTAAAAAATATATTTGTTAGGCTGGTTTGCACAATGTCCATAGTTTAGGGTCGTGATTGATCCTATTTAAGTTTGAGCAACAGTTTGTACATGTATTTGAAATCATCTGCAGCAGTGAGAGAAACGTGAGATCTTTGATAGATTTGTCCATATGATGTCCGAATGTTTAAATCGTGTTTGAGCTTGAGTGGTGGTTGGTAGATGTGTTTAAAAATTATCTAAAGCAGTGAGAGAAACGTGGAGTCTTTAATAAGTTTTGTCTACACGATATCCGTATACTTAGGGCATGTTTAAGTTTGAGTGGTGGTTACTAGATGTGTTTGAAGTCGTCTGGAGCAATGAGAAAAACGTGGGGCCTTTGATAAATTTTGTCTACCCGATATCTGCATATTTCGGACGTGTTTGAGTTTGAATTGTTGTTTATAAATGTGTTTAAAAATTATTCGAAGCAATGAGAGAAACGTGGGGCCTTTGATAATTTTCTCTACACGATATCCGCATATTTAAGACATGTTTGAGTTTGAGTGGTGGTTTCTACACGCGATTACAATTATTTGAAACAGTGAGAAGAAACGTGAGGTCTTTGATAAATTTTGTCTACACGATATTCGCATATTTAGGACGTGTTTGAGTTTGAATTGTGGTTTGTACATGTGTTTAAAAGTGATCCGAAGCAGCGAGAGAAACATGCGGTCTTTGATAGGTCTGTCTATACCTGTAGTATCGTGGTTGGTCGTTGTATATCTGGAATTGCTCGAGGAAGGGGGATGAAGAGTCTTCATCTGGACCCACGTATACGTGGATCGTGATTTCACTAGATTCGCAACGTTTTGTACTTCTTCCCTCTGCATTTCCGGCGGTTTCGCAGCCGAAGCCTCGCTCCCGCGGATTTCTATAATATAAGAGCGGAATCGATCGACGACAACAGCAGTCAGATAAGAGTCGTCGGACAGGATACCGAACGCGTGACGGAAACATCGGTTTTCACGATTCGACGTGTACATCTCATTCGCAGTTTCGACTGCCGCGCCAGTTTATCCGTGTTCCGCTCTCCCCGAACCTCTCCTGCACACATTGTGGTTCTATGAATTTTCGATGATCCGAATCCGAATTGGCACGATACTCGCCGCTGTATTGTCTTCCGCGATCGCAAATTCGGCTTGATATCCCCGATACGCGTATTTTTAGGAACACATGCATTGCAGCTTGGCGGTTTCGAGTTTGAGGAGATTGGCACGGGATCTTGGTGCCGAGTCTTCGGGGAGCGAATTCTGACTTTGTTATGCCGCGGTATTACCCGAAGTCGTTCGACACGCTTAATCCGCGAAAGTAGTATTTTTCGCTTCGCCCCGAATGATTTTCGAACTGCATCTTACTTAAAACAGGTAGACCGATCAAAATTTATACGATTGATAAAAATGCTGAATACAATTGACTAGCTACGGTGTCGCTGAACAAGATTATTCCGATGTCCTCGGACACATGCAGACGGTAATTCGGTGGTTTCGTTGATGAATGTAATCCGACAATGTTCTCGATGCCATTGTACCAAGGTACTATTTTTCGCTTCGCCTCGAACGATTTTCGAACTGCATCTTACTCTAAACTTGGTAAAAATGTTTAATAAAATTGAGAGCTTCGGTGTTGATTGAACAAGATTATTCCGATGTCCTCAGACACTTGTAGACGGTAATTCGGTGGCTTCGTTAACGAACGTAATCCGAGAATGTTCTCGATGCCATAGTACGAAGGTACTATTGTTCGCAACGTTTCAGGCGTAAGCTATTTAACGCGAGCACGCGGAAAAACTTAATTATCGAATAACGAGGGATGAAACGGGAGCTCAGTAAACCGCAGTTGTATCAAAGAATGCCGCGTCGCTTTAACGCGTGCCACTGGTGAAATTGTAGCTTACGATAATGCCGGCGCATAAAATAGAACCGTGGTAGAACTTTAAAGATGTGGTCTGAAACCAGGCGAAAAATTGACTACGCCACTTTCGTATTACACGGCTCATATACTTGCGATCCATCATGGAATAAGGACGCTTATAATTTCTCAAAGCACCCCTCGTTCAAAGAGCACATCGTCGCACCGAAAACCCACTGGCAATATGGAAACGTGCCACCATCCCCCGATACGCAATATCTCGAAGCACACGTAATTCTAATCAACCGATAACTCTCGGCGCTCGAACTTCTCCAAATTCCAGTCTCGCATTAAAGAACAGATACTCGATTCTACCACTATTAAAAACTATTAAAAATTAATTTTAAATAAATTTCTTAACACATTAGTTATTCTTTAGTATATACACAGCTTCCGTCTTTCTAGTGTTAATTAAAAATATTCTTAAGGCGCTGTCGCGTCTTAACAGCTGGTCAGCTGCGAATTTCAAGAGGTATCCTCTTTCTCCTAATATCCTACATTTCGAAGCTCGATCAGAGGACGCCGATTGCCGAAAGATGGCGCTGACAACGACTGATAAGCGAGTGTCGCGAAGTTAGCTGCACTCGCACGAAAGAGGAACGAAGTAAGGGGCACATCGCAGAGAATAGGAGAACGCGAACGAGAGTTGACAGAGATGAGACCAGAATATGCTCGGTCGGAGGAGGGTTTTTATATTTTTATAAATACTCCGTTTATCTATTCTTCAAAAATATATTTTTGCAGACAGGTTGCTGTCACTGTCGATCCTAATTTGTTTAATTTAATCGCTGGCGGGTATGGAATTTAACGACCGATTATATATTCGATGAAATATTGAATTCTACGAGCGAGAATAGAATCGGACGCCGTAGTCGGAAGGTTAAAGATGTATCCGAGCGTTCTCCTTGAATCTCTGTCCGAACATCGTTTCTACCTTCTCGGATCCTAAAAATCTGGGCAGTAGGTCGTGCTCCCTTCCATTTCGCCCTAAGCGTATCTTCCACGGAAAAGGAATACAAGGACCGCACACTGCAACCACTATCCTCAGGGTAAATTGACTTTCCAAGGATTTCACAAACCTAGGAGGACCGCGATATAACGTGGAAGGTCCACTGTTTATGGCAGCGACGTCCCACGCCCTCCGAAAGACTTCTATATGATCTAACACTCGGTCCGATTCGGAGCATTCGCTTTAATACACTGTGTGGATTTAATATTAAGTCACCGGAACAAATTGTAATCTTCTCTATCCAATTTATATTGCTTCGTGCTCTTCAATAAGCTGCGCGCTTCGTGTCAAAAGCGTAAATGGCACAACGTAGCTTTTGCCACTTATCGCGTTGAATGCGGAGCCATTTTGCTCAGCTTTCGCGTCACATTTTGTTTACCTTTAAACGGAAATAATGCAACTAAGCAAAAGACTCGCTTAGCCCATTTGTGCTTTTCTGTTTTGAATCTATTGGAATACGGAGTGGGGGACTTTAGATCCCCCAAGATTAGTTTTTCTTGAATAACTTCGTAAATAATTTCTTTCTCTCTTTTTCCCTTTAGGTAGTCGAGTTTTATTTTAAATCCTGTATGAAACCTTATTAGTGGCATTCTATTATTAATTTATTTATAATTATAAGTTTATTTGATGTCAAAACATGAAATGTTTGAAAGTGGATAGTATTTGATTTGTTTATTAAAAATAAATGCTGTAAATTTAATTAAATAATCGTTTTTTAATTTACTAACAGTCTTTGTAATATTAATATGCCAACTTATAAACAAAACAATTTTTGTGTGGGGGACTTTAGTGACCCCACTCCGTTCTTTATGTTACAAAATGGACTCCGTACTCTAAGGGTTAATATTACATGAATTATCTGTAACATATTAATTTGTAAATTTGAACGTGTTAATAATTTCTCGTATTGTCGAATCAAAGAAACTACAAAATACTAACGTTAACTAATTGTCAAAGGAGTCTTAACTGGACTTAAACAAAGTCTAGCAAATATAATCGTGGTGCCTTTATTTTTAAAAATTAAATGCTATTACATTTTAATAAATATTTCAGTATTTAAGCAAATAGAGAGTAATATAAATTTTCTTTTTCCTTCTGCCAAATTTTGTCGATGAAGACGTTACAATGATTTCGGTGGCAACGAAAGTGGTATGGCAAGGGGTTAAGGAACGGCTTTGATAAAAATTTATAATCGATTAGACTTAATAAAAAGTTTATGTAGACTTTGTCCAATTCCCATTATGTCAAAAAGTAAAAGCAAAAATAGCTTCTGTGATCTAATAATCTCTAACTTTTTCGAATTAAAGAAAGTATAAAATATTAACCCTTTGCACTCGACTGGCGCCTCTAAGGTGCCACTAAAAATTGCTGTACTATTATTTAAACAACTTTTACATTGCTAGGTTTGCAGCGAAAAAATCGAGAACAGTTTTAATGTTCTAAGTACGAGCAATAGTAATTAATTAATTTCATATGTATGAAAGGAAATAGATTATGTACAATGTAGCTATTATAGTTAAACGTATTGTATCGATTTTGGAATGGAATTTCTTCGAGTGCAAATGGTTAAAACAGCTTTGATAAAAATTTACTGGCGCATAGCGACGCAGTCGAATTTATGCAGATTTTGTCTGGTTCTGTTTTTATGATAGTATAGAGTAAGTCGAAGAACGATGGCTCCTCTTTGTTTTTATTTAAAACAGCAAGGTTTTGTAAATTTAGTATGTACAAGAAAGATATGTATTTTGGACGAAGTAAACGCACGTGAAATTATAATATCAAGATGAAATAAAAAAGTAATCAGAGATTTTCTCTGAGAAAAAAAAAGGAATTGCATCCACTTAACGCAGACTGTTCGGGTGAGATGAGGGTTTGGCGTGTCATGGGCTAATTATCACCTGCTCAGGTAAAAAACTGAAACTTCCACGCTGCGAGGAAAATTTAGCGTGCTATTCAGAAGGTAATTTCAAATCCTAAACACGGATCGATCTTTGAAGACGATTAAAAAATATTGACAGAAATCTTTATGCAAATTATGCAAAAATAATGAGTCAAATTTCTGTTGAAGATTTTAAACGAAGTTTAACAAACGTAGACATTATTCCTTTCTCTTTGGACAAAATCAAATTGTATACTTTTCTAATCAATATTGAAGACGTTACAATAACTTTGCTCGCAAAGAAAATAGCATGGCAAGGGGTTAATGTAAAAAATGCCTCGCGATAAAAATAAAATAAAAACATCGTAGCTCAGAGATTGCCGTCTCTCGTAAATGCATAAAGATCCCCGCTCTAGCGATCAATCTTCCCAACAAGGAAACGGTAATGTTCCGAGCGTTGTTCTGTCTAAATTGCCGCTGGTTCAACACAATCAACGCTCTATTCTAAAACAGTAAAAATAACGTATTTCGCAATCGCAAAATACATTTAACGTTCGTAACAGTCGAAAGTTTAGTACACGTTCGCGATGTTCTAATTACACCGAAGGTTCCGACGATTCCGACTGTTCTAAACTTCCAAACTTCTAAACGTTCCAAATGTTCGATCTGTCGAAAATGTTCAACCCGAAAAAGGATCGTTCATTTGTTAAAAATAAAAGGAGGGTGGACCACCGATTCGAAACATAATTCAAAGATCGTAGAACGCCTACTTCGCGATTTCTTCCCCCAACATAAATCTCGTAAGACATTGCAAGGAGATCTTCTTTCTCCAAATACTGGTGTCGCTTTTCCGCTGCCGATGGATCTGCGATCTATTTCGTCTGTTTCCCATTTCCGAAGTAAAATGCTCGACGATTTTCCAAGTCCAAGTTCTTAGCGCATTCTAAGCGCAAAAATAATTAGCTTGTTTAGCTTTGTTCTACACTGAATTTTTAGTGCCTCATTCTCCCGAAGGAAATATATCTTCCAGAATTAAATTTGTCATAAAATAAACGTTCTTAGCGCATTAAATAAATATGTCTGCATACGTAACATTTATCTTACATGTTAGAAAAATTTTAAGGACACTCACCGGAAAGCACCCTTGCTTTCAGAAAATGCTATCCTTGTTCTTTGACACTTTGGCTGCCAAGTCAGCCATATAAGGGTGACGGAATTATTTGTGCGCTTTTTAAATAAATTTTCACGTTAATATATACATTGTATCGAATTTGACGGTGGCCCAGAAAATGAGAGCAAGACGGTCGGAAAACTACTCAGTGTCGTAAGTTTTAATTTTTCAATTTTTATTTCACTCGATAAGTTGCTTCGACTTTATGCAATTTTTTTTAGCTGCTAGTTTACCAGTCAATGTGTTAACCCTTTGCACTCGAAGTTGTTTTAACGAGACAATCAAAGCATTTCTTCTGACCTAGCATATTTTCATTCCACATGCATTATTTCACTTCACGTATATGGGGTTATCTAGGGTCATTCCACGCCAAGCGGATCACTTTTGTACACAAAGTCAGCGATTTTGTTTAAATTGAAATATGTTGTAGTCTATGCAAAAATAGGGGGGGTTTAAGTCATCATTCTTCTATTTTCGAAATTCTTTAAAAGATACAGAACCTCAAACTTTGCGGTTTCTTACAAAACGACTTTCGGGAAAAAATTTTTATTTCCGTTATTATTAACCGCAGAAACTCTTTTTTTTTTTTTAGTTCTGATCGTAAAAGACGGCTCTTTTTAACTAATATTTTAGTTTATTCGTATTGTCATTTTTATAACGAAAAAATATTTAAAATAATTTTATAATGAGAGAAACCTAGGATGATCATGGCATGTGTGTACGTGACGATGTGCCGTCCATGCCTACTGCGATACGTAATATGTATTCTGTGTTTTGTTCATACATTTGAAGTTGACGAGCGTCGTTCATTGCCTGTTCACATTCCGCTGTGCTCTGTGTTGTACTCTATATTATATTATATTATTTCTTATATTAATAAATACCCTGCTATCATATAATAATTATAATAGTAGACTATTACTCGTCCTTACAGTCGTCATATTTTTATAAGTCTTTGGGATACAAAGATAACAATGTTAAAATTGTTTTAAATAATACTGTGGCAATTTTTTCATGGCGCTTTAGAGTCGCCACTCGAGTGCTAAGGGTTAAAATGGCGGTACGACGGCGGGTCGCCTGCCATAATTAAAGATTCCTAACTTTCTAAACGCGTGTCAACGAGTGCATCACATCGAGGGTCTGCAACAACTTCAAGCCGTCAGCCCTTGGTAAAGAACCACCCGTTGACCGGATGCGTCTTGAAAGGTTACACCGAACCTTCGACCCTGCCATAAAATAATCGAGAGCGAACTAACGTCGGACTATCTGCATCGATTTCTCCCAAAACCGAACCGTCGCTACAATACAGGTGTCCTGAAAGTCAAGTTTAACCCTTTGCCTTACGATTTGATTTGTGGAAACAGTGACTAGATCTTCTTCATCCTCCAAAGAACGACGAAAAAAAAAAAAGGGAAATTTGTAGCTACCGTGGGCCTAGCTATTCTCCAATGACTGTATGCAAACAATAATTAGATAAAATTTTATTTTGATTTATAGAAAATTAAGGACACACATATTGAGAAGATCCTCAATAAATCTTGATCACGCGTCTGACTCGTTGTTGTAGGGCAAAGGGTTAACGTGTACCATAAATGGTAGACGCGTTAAAGAATTCTTAGGCGTGCGAAGAAATGTCTGACAAATGACGGAGCTGCTCCACTGTCTAGACAATTCTAGACAGCAACGATCGACTATTCCGTCTAAACGTTTCGCCTGGAATTGCTGGTAATTGCCGCATCCGTTGGCCAGAGGAGATCGCGTAGGAAGAGGAACGGCACGGATAGAGTTACAATTCCGGAACTCATGCAATATAGATTCGCCGCATGTTCATCGCGCGGCGTCTTTCCAACGGACCACTTTGCCGGCGTGTTTCATTCGCGGATGGATGCAGTTTCTCGTTGCATCGTCGTCGACGGTCCGGCGTACACCCGACGAATGGGTATGCCGATGACGGGTAGGAACCGGGTAAGAGACGATGCCACCCACACCGTGCACCGTACACCGTGCAAGAAAAAGCTGCGAAACTTGCGGCGAAAGTTTCCGCCTTGTCCGCGACATTCGCTATGCGGAGAGCCTGGAGAAAAATATTTTTCCATGCGCCTCGTTGACACTTGCCGCGACGAACTAGCTCGAAGCGGGCAAAGAAGAAGAAAAACAAAGTGTCCCGACTTTTACCCACTCCTGTCGGAACTCCGCTGCGTTCCTACCTACGTAACCTAGCCAGCCAACCAACACCTACAACCTCCTCACAGCTACACTTTCCTTCCTTCCTTCCTTCCTTCCTTCCTTCCTTCCTTCCTTCCTATCGCCATTCTTACAACCTTTCCGCGATACGCGTTGCATTCGGGGTCGCGATCGTTGCATACAAAGTGCTATCGGCGAGGAATTTCCGCTTAAAAAGTCCGCGATAACTGCGACCGTTCTCATCTCCGACGCTCGTTCCCCTTGCCCGATCGATGCCGCGTTTAGGTCGAATTCACCTAACGCCGGACACACCGTACCACCCCCGCGACTCGTCAGGGACATTCAACGCTCTGTATCGCGAGCACTCGAGCAAATCAATCGCCACAGGATTTCAAATCGATTCGATATTTATTCGAGGCCAGGAATTCGTAAACACTTTTCTACTTTTCACAATTATGTACGTAACGTTAATTATGTACCTTTTCAAATTTTTGCAAGCTTCGAATCGTTTATGAAATATCATTCTCGTAAAATTATTAGCACCGCAATTCAATTTATTCGTTCTGAAATTATAGTGCAATTATAGTGCACAGTGCGCAGTTCATTATCGAGTAACTAAGAATAATTGTTAATAAGTTTTATACCATGCAAAATTCTCGCGGCAGTGAAAGGATTAAAATTTGTCACCCTGTATACATAATGGAATAATGTCCTTAAATTCCTGCTAGGTTATTACGATTTTATTAACTCGAAGAAACGAATTGAGAGCGGCGTTCGGCGATGTGGTCTTTTGTCGACGGTGCAGGCGGCCAGGCAGGCAGGCAGGCAGGCAATCTGCTGTGCATTCGCACGTGCATCGTGTGCATAACGGCGAACGCATTAGATCCAACGACGATCCCGCGTGCAACTGGCTGCGGGGCTCGTTAAAGAGACACTCGAGGGAACGCGACACAGAAACAGCAGGCTTTCGCGAGTGCCTTAAAACGGTCATCGACGTTCAACGGGGAACGCGCTTGTCCCGGCGCCGTTAATCTCCGCGGCGCGATATAAAAATCATTCGGGTGTTCGGCGAATCGATCGTGCATGGCCCCGTCGTATTTCACCATTATAGATCGTCACGCGTGACGCGTGGCCACGAGAGCTTTGATTTATTTTAATAACAGAGCGAAATTCCAATAGAATTTGTACCGTGCGTCGGATGGGTTCGGCTGTTAACCGCGCGACACGCGAATCGATCGAAAATGAAAAATGAGCGTCCGCGTTTCTGCAACGCGTTGCTTTTCCGTTCGACCGGGGGCCCGGACGAATTTTCGAAATTCGATCCAGTCCGTGGAAAGAGGGCGAACAACCAGAGACAGACGGACTGGCACAGAGAGAGACAGACAGAGAGACAGACAGGTACAGAGAGACTGACAGAGACAGACTGGTACAGAGTGCTACAGACAGACAAACTGAAAAAGACAGACACATAAAGACAGGCACAAAAAGACAGACACGTAAAGACAGGCTCAAAAATACAGGCACAAAAAGACAGGCTCAAAAAAACAGGCACAAAAGGACAACGCAGAAAGAGAATAACAAAGAGACACACAGAGAAAGACAGGCACAAAAAGACAGACACATAAACACAGGCACATAAAGACAGACACAAGAAGGCAGGCTCAAAAAGACAGGAACAAAAAGACAGGCACAAAAATACAGACACAAAAAGACAGGCACAAGAAGACAGGCTCAAAAAAACAGGTACATAAAGACAGGCACAAAAAGACAGGCACATAAAGACAGGCACAAGAAGACAGGCTCAAAAAATCAGGCACATAAAGACAGGCATAAGAAGACAGGCTCAAAAAACAGGCACATAAAGACAGGCACAAAAAGACAGAACACAGAAAGAGAAGAACAAAGAGACACACAGAGAAAGACAGGCACAAAACGACAGGAACAAAAATACAGGCACA
>CM052092.1:1569217-1582097 GCA_028453745.1 Agapostemon virescens
TCTCTCTCTCTCTCTCTCTCTCTCTCTCTCTCTCTCTCTTCATCTCTGTCTCTCTCTCTCTCTCTCTCTCTCTCTCTTCCTCTCTGTCTCTGTGTCCCGCTCTCTCCCTCGGTTTTTCTCTTGCTATGCACGGCCTCTGGCTCCCCCGACCCTCGTTTTATTTCCGCTCGTTCCATCTCCATCCCAGCCCGCATCCCTTGTCAGCCGATCCCAGGCGAAAACTCTAATGGAATTGTTCCATCAAACGATATCCCAGCGCCAATTCTGCATTTTTCATCGAACACTGACCATTTGGATTACCGTGAAATTCTCCTCGGCGAGGATCCGTCGGAAAACAATTCGATCGGTCGTCGGTTCTTGAGCCGGGCACCGAAATGCGCGCCCGCGAACGACGCCCGCCCGAAAAGAACAATTTAATTGCGAGCCGAGTGCGATGTATGCGAACCGTATACGAACCGTGCGAACAGCGCGAATCGTACCGAGGCGCGCGCGTGCGTGTGTCTGAACCCGTGGTGGAAGTGAACCGAGCGAATCAAGTGCACGAGAAGTTGACGGAAACGCGCGAAATGTGTGAATCGTATGAAACGTATGAAACGTATTTGGTCGCGGGAAGAGGGCGCGCGCGTGCGCCCGGAGGCGGCGCAGCCCCACGGTTCACCCTTTTGTTCGACCGAACAATAGGGAATACGAAAGAAAAACAGGCAGGATAACGCTTGACGTGACGCGCGAGGTGGCTTTACTCCGCCGCGAAAGTATAACGGAAGATCTCATTATACGGCATCAGCGTGGTCGTCAAGCGGGAATAATAACAAAGAAAAACCGTCGCAATTAAATTCTTGCGCGGGGCGACGGAAACCTCCCCTCACCCCCCGACCGGCCAAGTATTGTTATCGGAAGAGGCGAATTAGAACTGTGAAATTCTCTCTTTCTCTCTCTTTTTTTCTCTTCTTGTTCCCCACCCACGCTCTCCTCCCAAAGGGTTTCGTCAAAGACCACCTCTCGTTCGACCGACCAGTCGATTGCGTGCTTTCTCGCGTTTACTCTCCGCTCGAAATTCGCTAACGAATTCGCAACCGTAACCGCGGCGAGCAATTACCGGCAACGAGATCATTTTCCGTCCGCTCGCCGCCGCGTCTCATCGAGTTTTCTCGATACGCCGAGCGGTCTCGCCGGCACGTTTTACCGCCGTCGAAAAATCGGTTTCTCGAATTGATATTTTTTTCATCGATAACGTTGCGCGTTGGGTTCTCTTGCAGTTGAAAAGTTTGTCGCGTAGCAAGATGGTTTTAGCTGAACGTGGCCGTTCAAGGGAGGCGGCATGTCGCGTAGCGGAATCTTTGTAGAGACAATCCGAAGAATTGTTGCCGACTGCGAATTTAGATTATTGTTAGATTGATCGTAAAGAGCCAGATGTTCGACGAGCCGTCCCAGCGGAACGACGTCTTGGATCTTCGGATCGGTTCGATTTTAAAAATAAAGGGAAAGGTTGATTTTTAGGTTGACGCGTATTCTTGGAAACAGATATCGAGAGAGACAGCGGCTGCTGCCGCAAACTTATAATTCAAGCGACTCCGTTAAAATTTTAAAGGTACGTTCCCGATAGATTCTCGCAACGAACCCCGCGTCTTCTATTTCCAAACATCGCCTAGTTTTAATTCGAAAAGTTCAAGCTGCTTTTAGAGATTATTCCGCGACTTAACGAACACTTTTGAGGAACGCGCGAATTCGGTGTAACGCTCGAGAGGCATCGGTCTCTCCGTCGCGCACGCCGAGGCGTACGGTTTTCTGTAAAACAGACTTACAAAGGCCATGTCTAGAATCGACGTTCAAACGGGAGCACTTAACCCACATGACCACCGATTCGACGTTCGATATCGTGCACGTACATCGTGGAGATATCGTGCGGAGGGACGGTAGCTTTCTCCTCCTTCTCCTCCTTCTCCCTGATGGCAGCCCCTCTCGAACGATTATACCCGCTGACTCGTAACTGTTTTGAAAAAGGAATCGCATCGGAGTGGCTGAGTTGCCGCGAACAGTGCGCCCGCCAAGAAGACTCACGCGAACACATACACACACAGAGAGAGATACACACTCATACGAACGCATCTACGATTTTTCAATCGACGATGAACCTGGGGGAACGATACGAATCGTTCAGAGTTCGCCCCCGACGAAGACACCCCCGGTTCGTATTTCTAAAACGTTTTCATATTCCGTCTCGTATTCAGAGCTCGTTTCAACCCGGCGTCGCAACGATAAGCGCATTCGGGGTTGTTCAGGTTCGCGGTGAAAACAAGCTTTCATCAACTGCCAAGCCGGTTCGTTTCATTTTCTTCTGTCGGGGATCTATAGTCCCGTGCGTGGTTAAAGAGAGCTGATTACTCCGGCTGTTGATCCCGTTTCCCAACGAATTCAACGAAGCACCTCGTCGAAACGACGAAAAAACACAGCTCGCGAGAGCACGCCATTTACCGAACTCGCGAGGGACTGTGTTTTTCCGTCTCTCTCTCTCTCTCTCCCTCGCTCTCTCTCCGCTTCTCTCTTCTTCTCTCATCGCGGTAGAAGAATCGAGGGATGAGAATGAGCCGCGGGACCGACCAATGGAACGTTAAATCCATTCGAACCGATCCCTTGTCCTCCGCCCATCGTCTCCGGCCGCATCTCCGGCGGCTTTCAAACCGAGGAATCACTCGACACGATTTTTCCTTGCTGCATCGAGAACGATCATTCCTTTCGTACTGTGGCGACGTATTTCGAGGGTCGCAGAGAAGAGAGGGTGTCCGGTTGCGCCAGAACGGCGGGCTGATTCGTGGGCCCCTATTAAAAACGATGCTGGGCCGTCTGGTTTTTCTCTGCGGTTTTCTCGAAGAAAATATAAACATTTGCGATATCGAGGCAACGGTCCTCGCCTCGAAACGCGTTCGAGGGGTGACGTGAGTTAGAATGTCTCGAACGGTCGTCTATTAGGTCAATCGGAAAGTTCTATCCATCTAGAGTTTGAATGAAAGATTAATGAAGTTTAACCCTTTCGCTACGAGCGTCGCCTATAGGCAACATCCGCGTGACGACCTGTGTGTACGAGCGTCGCCTATAGACGGCAGAAAAATCTTCATACAAAAGAGGACCGACCACGCACTATGTGTGCATTTTGCCCCGTATAGCGGGAGTGTTATGGTGGACAGAGCGCTCATATCGAAAGGGTGAAAGGGAAGTTTCATTTTCTTAATAAACATCGTCAACAACTCAAGTTGCAGTGAGGCGTAAACGCGGCCGCTGACCATCATTCTCGACCACCGTGCACGTTTTTGGCGCGGCGGTTCCTTCAGGGAAAAGTCGCTCGTAGCGAAAGGGTTAAGTCCTCAAACTACCATTCAATGTTAGAAGTGCGGATGGAAATGATTTGTAACTTCTCCTTTCTTGGTTAGTGAAATCAAAGAAACGTTTCTGCGAACACTTCGCAACGAAGCGCGCGGGAATATTGCGCGGGAATATTGCGCTTCCCGCGAAAGGGTTAATGAATTTTGTTTGTTTGAATGTTTAATGAAGATTAAAGATTCCGCTACGGTGCGGAGTAAATAAAATATATCGAACGACAACGTGTTATTTCTTTATTCTCCACGTACTTTATCACAGTACGAACACAGTGACGACGGACGATACGTCGCGACAGTTTCGACCTTTCTGCGTGGACCTTGTCCCTTGACGTCGTTCGCGAGTCCCTCGAGTCCGAAGAATGATCGACGGCCCCAAAGTCCACTCGAATGGGCGCATTGTCGTTCTTAAAATCAGCTGGACTCGTTGACGTTCAGCATCGCGGACTCTTGTGTGCACTTGTCGAGGGTTACTGCGTGGACCATGTTCCCTGACATCGTCTGTTATATTCCCGAGCAAAAGGGCCCGATGAAATCACGAGTTTCGAGCATTCGTCTAGCCTTCCGACTCGGGAGACTCGACGGAGATGTCAGGGGACGAGATTCGCTCCGAGTCACCGACTGCATTACGCTTCATCTGCAATTTAAATCCGTGCAGTCCGCCGCTTAAAATACTGGTCCTGCTGTTCTTCATAAGAGAATTGTCATAGGGCGCATTGTCGTCGTTGAAACCGAGCTTGGGCGACGTTGCGAGTTGCCATCTGCCGATCGTCTCCAGACGCGTCCGGGACAAGCTCGGATCTCCTTCAACGGGAAACAAGGAATCGCCGGGCGCGTTTTCTCTGCGCGGAGAAACGGTAATCCGTTTCGAACGAAAACTAGTTGATTCATTGTCCCGTCATCTGCGCCGCGAAGAAACTGAACTGGAGCGCGTGCGCGAACAACGGAGTCGCAATAAATTCCAGAAGCTTTATTAATTGCTCGACGAAAGCGGGCCGGGAGAGAGAAAAGCGCGCGGCGCCGAGGGCGGCAACGATCGCGAGAATTTAAGAGAGTATCGCCCTGAGCCTCTGCCGGCGCTATGATAAAAATGAGAAAGAAGAAGCCGGCTCTCCGCTCTCGCGCGGCCTCGGCTACGGAAAAGGGGGCAGAGCGCGGCCAGCGAGAGAGAGAGAGAGAGAGAGAGAGAGAGAGAGAGAGAGAGAGAGAGAGTAACTCGGTGCGATTGTAACTCTGAGGACTTTTTGCCGGTGCCGGGGCGAGAGCGGCGGCCTTAAAGAATTCATGAAAGCTAAATCATTTCCTTGGGGCGGCCGCGGTGGAAGCGCCGAGGTTTTCTTAATGTTGCGATATTTTACGAGGAAACTCTTTAAATCTAATATATTACCGACAGTAATTAAATATAAGTTACACCGGGACAGAGAGACGGCCGCGGGCCAAACTATGGTCCGTCGCAGAGCAAAGGGATGCGCCGCGAGGCCGGCATCGAATCGGTCAACACTTTGTCGAGCTCGCGGTTGCAAAGTTTTGACGTCGCACCATGCGAGACGCTCCGTCATTCGAGGCCAATACTTTCGAAACCGGTAGAATCTGCGAAAACGCTCTTCGTCTGCTGTTGGCTCGTCTTCCTTTTCCCTCGCGGCCTTACGACAACCCCTCTCCTTCCCCGCTACTACCCCCGCGTTTCTCTCTTTTTATCTCCGATCTTCTTTTTTTTCTACTCATCTCTCTCTCTCTCTCTCTCTCTCTCTCTCTCTCTCGCTCTCTTTCTTCGGAGAACTCTCTTTATAGATTGCCTCGAAGCAACTCAGACGGATAACAGGGGACAATATTTTCCGAGAGCATTCGCAAATCGATCGCTATGGACCAGCTCGCGATTATCCGAACGGCTGTCGGGAATCGCGGAGCCTCGCGACGCTCGAACCTCGTCGAATCGTCTGAAATTAGAATTCGTGCCCGTGCACGCGTCCCCATTCAATGCGTTTCTTAGATAGTGAGATTTAGGAACGATGGAACGGGTTCGCCAAAGCGGAATTTCAACGACGAACGGGTTTTCGACGGATCGAACCGGATCAAATGCGGCGAAGCGAGCCAAATTAGGAGTCTACTTACAACGAACCGCCAAAATAATATCACATCGTCGAAACGTGCACCGGTTTCTTGGGAAACTATTAGGTTGTCCCGGCAAAAATGGCTTAACAAAAACGTACGAGCAAAGGAATTAGCGAGACACGAGTTACACGTCAACCAGGCCACAGAGGATTCAATCAGTAGAGACGGCGTGCATCGATCAGACGCCGCGAAGTTCGAATGCGACGTTTATACTACTGCGGACACGCCACTGCAATTGCGACGACGTATTCTACTTCAAAAAGAAAAGAGAGATCATAACCGTGCATTAACAATACGACGAACGTAAAAATTAATATTAGGTTGTCCCATAAGTTTCTTCCGCACCACGCTATGAGTGACTCTAAGTGGCTGCGTTTATATAAACATGCAGGCTTATCTCTTAGCCGTTTATGGCATCGGTTTCAGTCGTCCCAGAGCTCTTTCAAAGTACGTTTCGTTAGTGACAAAGTCTCTTTTAACATTTTTTCTGCACCGTTCAATATGGAGAGCCAAATGAAGCATTTGCGGCCTGGATAACCTCCAAAGATGAATCATTCTTTCGACGCGGAATTCGCTTGCTGCCCGAAAGATGGGAAAAAGTCATCGCTAACGATGGACAATATTTTGATTAACGTACTTTTTCATTTTCTTTCATGAATAAAGCTATACTTTTTGTAAAAAAACGGACGGAACTTTCCGATTTACGAATGCGATCGAATTCCACAGTAACGAAGCAGCACCAAAGTGTCTGTTCGCGAACATGGTCAAACTTCCGCGAGCCGAGACCGTCGAATATCAGCGCGTTTGTTGCAAAGAGGTTGACAACGAGTGAAAAAAGTTTTCCTCTTGATTCCACCGCTTGTGCTCGAGCATATACCAATTCGCGACAACAGCTTCAAACGCGAGAACATTGAAACACCTTGTAATTCCATCGCGGGGCAATCCATTTCCGTTTCCGCCGCGTTTCTAAAACGATCAACGAGCATCTTTTTTCAACGGCGCAACGGACACGGACAAATCGGCCGACTATTTATGAAACTTTTTATTAAAGCGGTCCATTGTTCACGGACGCGTTTCTTCGACGAGATTTATCGCCGAGCCGAAAATCAGTGCCTACCGCGCGCGTTCTGTCTCCGCAGCCGGGTTCTGAAAAGCGGACGGCGTCGAGCCGGAAGTCAGGTGTGCCACTCGCCGGGCTCGTTGGGATTTATGTGTGTCGCGACTGCCTGTTGCTCCGGTGGCCAACTTCTACCACGTATTAGCCTAGGCCCGAAGGACACGAAATTCCGGGACGTTGACGCGTTCAACGCCTCCGGAATCGAGAGAAGAAACGGGGAGAAGCCGCGGAACGGTCGGCGGAAAAAGGAACGGTGGTCAGAGCGGAACGATCGCGCGAGAATTACCTGTCCGATCGATAACGTCCTTTTCCCCTTCGAGGATGCGGCAATCGTTATTTCTTCCGACACGTTGGCCAAGGGAAAAACCGAGGGATCCGGGAAAATGGAGGCGGGAAAATTACTGCGGTCCCAGGGCCGTCGAGGGTGCAAAGTTTTTAATACCGGAACCTGATTTAAGGTTCGCGGTTAATTAAATGGCGGCGAAGTGTCTGCGTAGGGGGAAAAGAAAGCCGTTCGCGGCACGGTAACTCAGATTTTAGAAGTTTCTCCAACGAAACGCTCGGCTTTACGGGTGCCACGGGGAAAAAGAGGCGGGGACCGAGCCGCCTCCACGGTGTCCCGATCTAGGATTTCGGCGACGCTATTTCTTTGGAACTTTTCAAACGAAAAGCGTATCAAAGATGCAACCGAAATTAAGTGGACACCGTTGCACGCTTTGACTTTGAATTATTTATACATGTTTAAAAGTAAACGCGTCCGTTAACGTTGCTCCAATTTTTCAGCAGCTCCAGAGGCTAAGAAAAGCTTTCAATTTTGCTTCATTAACGCCTTGACTGCCGTGTCACCCATATATGGGTGACAGAATTATTTGTCCATGTTTAAAAATAAATTTGTACGCTATTATTACTGGTCCATGTTTAAAAATAAATTTGTACGCTATTATTATTTGTCCATGTATAAAAATAAATTTGTACGCTATTATTATTTGTCCATGTTTAAAAATAAATTTGTACGCTATTATTATTGGTCCATGTTTAAAAATAAATTTGTACGCTATTATTACTGGTCCATGTTTAAAAATAAATTTGTACGCTATTATTATTTGTCCATGTATAAAAATAAATTTGTACGCTATTATTATTTGTCCATGATTAAAAATAAATTTGTACGCTATTACTATTGGTCCATGTTCAAAAATAAATTTGTACGCTATTACTATTGGTCCATGTTCAAAAATAAATTTGTACGCTATTATTACTGGTCCATGTTTAAAAATAAATTTGTACGCTATTATTATTTGTCCATGATTAAAAATAAATTTGTACGCTATTATTATTTGTCCATGATTAAAAATAAATTTGTACGCTATTACTATTGGTCCATGTTTAAAAATAAATTTGTACGCTATTATTATTTGTCCATGATTAAAAATAAATTTGTACGCTATTACTATTGGTCCATGTATAAAAATAAATTTGTACGCTATTATTATTGGTCCATGTTTAAAAATAAATTTGTACGCTATTATTATTTGTCCATGATTAAAAATAAATTTGTACGCTATTACTATTGGTCCATGTTCAAAAATAAATTTGTACGCTATTATTATTTGTCCATGTTTAAAAATAAATTTGTACGCTACTATTATTGGTCCATGTTTAAAAATAAATTTGTACGCTATTATTATTTGTCCATGTTTAAAAATAAATTTGTACGCTAATATATTCGTTGCAGTCAATTGAGGTCATATCTGGAGACTACAAGAAGGTTGAAGGATAACTATGTGACAGACACTTTAAGTTTTCAATCGTTGCTGCATTAAGTAAATTACTTTGATTTTATGGAATTCCTGGGGCTGTTGGTTGGGCAGTTAAAGTGTTAAATAAATTGCCTTTAGAGGAGAATTGTAGATGTGAATGTTCCTGATTCGAATTTCCTGTTTCCAAACCCAAGTAAAATCGTACAACTATTTTATTCAGTTATCGACACAGGAAATGTCCGATTTTGGAGTACAAACGTGTTCGTTAACTGAACAAATAAACTGACAGTGGATAATTCGTTGGTGGCAAAGAAGAAGCAGAGACGTCGATCATCGAATTAGAGAACGACAGAAAATTTTAGTTTCTACCTTATTGCGGTCGAGAGACTTGAAACTCGAGATTTGTAATCGATCCCGATGCTTGCGTCGATCCGCAAATCGATTTTGTCCGTCGAAAGGCACTGTTAACCCTTTGCACTCGAATGGTGCCTCTAAGGCGACACTAAAACTTGCCATGCTATTATTTAAACAACTTTTACGTCGCTAGGTTTGCAGTTGTGAAATCGATAAGAATGTTAATGTAATTAAGAATGTAATTAATTTTATATGAACGAAAGGAAATGAACTATCTACAATGGAGCTATTATAGATAGAAAATATTGTTTCGACTTTGGAGTAGAATTGCTTCGAGTGCAAAGGGTTAAAAACCTGTCGCGTGCAACAACCTAATATTCCGTGCGTTCATTTCCCTTCGCTGGCAGCCGATAAACAGCTGGCAGATAGATTTTTTTCGTTGAACTTTCTCGATCAGTATGGCGCGTACGTGTGCGAGAGGAAGGAATAGCGCCGAGGGAAAACGAGAAAGATAAATCACGCTTGCTCATAGCCTACGATCAATCGCAGCGTCTAGCACACGGGCCGGGCCGGGCCGGGCCGGGCCGCCTTTCGTACCTAAGCCGTAACTTAAAGTCTGGTAGGGGGAACATGATTCCCCAGAATCTCGATCTTCGAAGGTTATACGATCCTTTTTTGATTGCCGATGGTGGACTCGTCGCTTATATTAGCGGAATCATGGGGCTCCACCCACGGGCTTCGGCATTTCCATTTCCGTTTTCTGACGGGGCTCGGGGTTTATCGTTGGTTGTCCGATCGGACCGTGTTCTCTCGTTTCTCCTCACCCCTCACCCTTTCTCTCCCTTTCTCCACCATCGGCGATCCTCTTTTTATCATTTTTCGATGTGTCATGGAACTCGATATTTTGAACAACTTTCTCTCGTACCAGTTCGCGATTCGACGCTTCCTTTTCGAGTTATCGAAAGGTGTTTGTCTGTAGTCTTTGTCAAGGATGCAGCGTTTGGCTTAGGAACGGATTCAAACGAACGTTAACACTAGGAATATCGAACGATAAATCCAACGATGTACATTGCTTTGTAATAATAAGGAAACTGCATTTATTAACCCTTTGCACTCGAATGGCGCCTCTAAGGCGACACTAAAACTTGCCATACTATTATTTAAACAACTTTTACATCGCTAGGTTTGCAGTTGAGAAATCGATCAAAATTTTAATGTTCTATGTACGAGTCATTGTAATTAATTTCGTATGAACGAAAGAAAATGAACTATCTACAATTGAGCTATTATAGATTAAAATATTATTTCGATTTTGGAGTAGAATTGCTTCGAGTACAAAGGGTTAAAACTTTATACAATTCTTATTGTAACGTGTGCATTGTTAAAGAAGTACATCCGAAGGATTCAGATGAAAACATTTTTGTAACTAACTAACTAACTTGTAAACTAACCCATCGAACAACCTCAATAATCCTACAAAATCAAAGTAATTTATTTCATGAAGCAACAATTGAAAACTTAACACATTACCGACTGGAAGCCTATTATCAGGACTTTCAATAGTTGCACTGTAACAAAATGAAGCCTAACAAACTACTTTTACATTGTCAATTCTAACCAAATTATTAGATAACATATCTGAGGATGGCATGCTGATTTACAATAAAAATTGCTGACAGTAAATAAATTTCATATGCATAAGACGAAATATATCGAGTAGAATGAAAAATATTTGAAGTCTTCTATTCTAGGTATTCTAGATTTAAAACAGCTTCCAGTGGAAAGGATTAAATAATAGTCTGACAATTTTTAGGACTCCTCAGAGGAGCCATTGGAGTGCTAAGGGTTAAAAGAAGACCGACTAACGTAATGTCTTATTAAAAACTGCCTTGATAATTGCAACGACCCCATACTTATACTTCCCCCAATGAATACTTGCAATAATATTTGTATATTCTCATGGCTATTTAATTCGCCGTCCAACCCCCACTGGTGGGGTGAAAATAACTTCCAAAAGTAGTGTCTCAGGTACCGATTCGAGGGTGGCCGAAGGTCGCCCATAGGGTTAACGATAAAGGGTTAACAATTTACTTTTTACAAATGAAAAATGTAAACCAATCAGAACGCCTATGTCAACGTGACATGTTATGGGAAAAATGGCGACTGAATTAAGAAAACGTCTCGCAGCGAACGTTTACTATTCGCCGGTTATTGCGCATCGATATTGCCGCCATTTTTGACATAACAACGTGGCCTAGATCAGCCTACCTCGCGATCCGATTGACTCGTGGTTTCGGTTAACCCTTTGGCCTATAACCACGAGTCTGACTCGTGGTAAAGAATTTATGTCATAAACGAATACTGTTGCGTCTTGAAACCTGCGTGTAGCGAGACCAGCATAGCCAGCTCAGGTAATTTTTACCCGGTCGCGGGCCGCCGTAGCTAATACAAAGGAGCAGCTGTACCTCGCGGAAAAACCCAAAATTCGCACAGCTGACTCGCACATTTTTGCAGTGCATTCTTTCCGTTAGGCGACGAAACTTCCCACCGTTGCCAGCAATTTCGACCTGGCGGACCTTCTCCTACTCCACCCTCCATCTTCGTCATTCCCACTCCGAATTTTTGTACTTCCACCCTTCGTCCTACAACCAATTATATTAAATATTCGAAACTCCTACTCCTACATTTTCAAATACCGAGGTTTCTTTATACACAACACGACCGCTACAACTTAGAACAAATCTGATACTCGACTAAACTACCAAATCGACCGAGTTCGATCCGCGATACGTAACGACATAGCCGAGTCTGTCCTAGCGTTCGCTACGAGTTGAATAAACGAGTTTGATTCTCCGGAGTTTGACTTTACAACCATTCTCCGTAAATCCTGTCGACTCCAAGTCCCTAAGCAAAGGTGACCGAGCGACGCCACAAATACCACGAGCCTGACTCGTGTTGAGGAATTTGTGCACAATATGCCTCGTATTATTATTACAATTATTATTATTATGGAGTTATTCCACATCGAGTATTTGTCATTTGTTTCTGACGATACTAGATGATCTGTTAGTTTAGTTCCCCGTAAAAATACATGTCATGAAAAGTATACATTTTGCGCCAGTTCGGATACACGGCTGAACAGCTGAATGAAGAATGAAGACCGACCTTCTTGTTTACTATGTCTCGCGCAATCGGCAGATATCGTGTAGGCCAAAGGGTTAATAACTCGAGGACGAAGCGTCGAAATCCCGGCCCGATGCAAAACGTTCCTCGGGAATCTCCAATTTCAACTTGGCACGAACTTCGAGGTACACCCTGTATTTCATCGTTTCGCCATCGGTACACGACGACCATGTATCCTCCGGTAATACGACTAACAGCGGAAAAGAGAAGGAGGAGAAGAGGAATGCGGGGCTCTCTCTGCGTCCCGCGCAGATGAAAACTGAAACGTTGGCTCTGCGGCCTCATCTATTCTCGTTTGCGTTTACCGCGCTATAAATTTCCCAACAAGCTGATCGATCGCCACCGCGCGAAATCAAAACGAGACAACCACGATAAAAAACTGAGCGGTCCGGTTCGGTTACCAGGGATTTTCACTCGTCATTTAATTACCGTTTCACGCGGGTTTCCCGCCAACGGCAGGAAATTGATCGCCCTACCGGCGACGCGATTTCCATAAGGTCCTGGGCGCCATGGTTCTTGTAGAACTTGCCCCCAGTTATCTTTGGTTGTCTTGGGACTCTCTTGTCTGTGTACGCTACACGGTCCTTAATTTTCTACCAGGGAACATGTACTGCATCAATTATACAGAGTGTTCCGGCTAGATTCTCAGACTAGTTCAATAACATTCTCGTCGTCTGACTTCATAGTTTAAGAGGACGCTCTTGAGCCTCGTCTACCGATCCTTTTTACAATTATTCGAGTAAATAAAAATCCACGTAATTATTTGTCAGCGAAAATGTGCTAAAAGTTTCGAGGAACAAATCGATGGTAGCTGTTAAGACAAGGAAGAATCTCCTCCAAACAAAGGACGAAAATCCAGCACCGCCATTGGCCAATACTTGGTCACGAAAGTAGTATATAAGCGGCTAATGTATGCATACAAATCAGATTCGATCAAATCCCTGATGTTGCAGAAATCTGCAAGTGACCTTTACAAGTTTTTT
>CM052092.1:1662748-1680116 GCA_028453745.1 Agapostemon virescens
CTCTCTCTCTCTCTCTCTCTGTCTCTCTCTGTCTCTCGCTGTGTATATATATGTATGTGTATATATCCTGGTCTCTGTGCCCCTCGCTCTCTATCATGCCCTCCCTCTCCCGGCCGCTCGCTCGGTATAATAGTCGCATTTATATCATCTCCGCCCGCCACGGTTTTGACTTTATAATTTAACGTGGAAACCCTCGACCGCGTCCCTGCTGCTTTGGCCCCGTCCTTCGCCACCCCGCAGCAAAGGGTTGGGTTGCTCGGCGGCCACCTGCACAGCCACCGGCGCGATGAATTATGCGAGAGGTATCTGATTTTTCCCCCGGTTCCTTCCTTCTTCCAGCCGACCGCGAACGCGACCCCTGCTCGGCGACCGACTCTCTCAGACCGCCGACCACCGTCGAGGTTTTCGGCGACGGCCAACCGATATCGGCAACGGATTTTATTCTTTATGCGAGCGATAAGCTTGAAAAAGCCGAACCTTATCGGAACCGATTCACTTTGCCGTCTCGTCGCTGGACCGAGGGATCTCTCGCCGTTTATCGCGTCGTTTCGTTTTATGTGGAATTGCGGTATTATCGTTTCTGTATTGTGCACCGATTTATCGAGGCCGATCCGCGTTACGCCGAAATTTACATAATCACCGGCACACTGATTTGTCGTCGATCTTCTGGACGGTGTGTTTCCTAACGCGGAAGATTCGATGTTATCGAAACGAAGATCGGGTATCGCGTCGATAGAAAATTTCGATCATTTTACGGCGTTACTGTTGCATCGTACAGCTTTCAGCTATCCGTTAGATATTCGAAACGTCTAAACGAACCGTGGATGTTCCGATGAAATGCAATAATCGTAACCTGCAACCGAAACACGCTGGCGCATGCACCGGATCGCGATCGGTCTGCCGTTCGATTCGACGCAAGAATACGATCTAGCATGCAGCTAATGAAAATGTGTGAAAGAAAGCTATTTCACGTGCATATAGAAATACGTCGAGACGTCGTTTAGCTGCAGTGCTGGCGTGAACGTTAAAATGAAATGCATCTGTCACTCGATTCAATAAAAACGTATTACATAAAATACAACCAATCAATTTCTCAAAATTCCTTGGGAAGGTTTCGGAAGGAAATCGGCTTGGCGCATTCGCAGACATCTGACAGTGTAGCAGTGTCGGACTGCAACCAGGTACTTGCACGACTGCATAAACATTGCAAATAAAAATGCATTATCGGACCCGTCGTCCGACAAGCCTAAACGTCCGAATAAAAGACTAACTGGCATTTGGAAGAAACTCTGCGAGACAGATCGAGATTGCACGAGGACTGTTACCGTTTAACCCTTTGACTGCCACGCAAATTTAGCGCGTTTTGCCCTGGGTGCCACGGTTTTATTTTAACCCTTTGCATTCGAAGCTGTTTTAACCAGAAAACCAGAGCATTTCTTCTGACTCAGGTTATTATTTTCATTTCATATGAATTATTTCATCTTATGTATATAGTATTCTTTACTATTATTCGACCTTATAACACTTAAATTTTTATCAATTTCTTAAATATGAAACTAGCGATGTTCAAATTATTTTAAATAATAATAATGCAAAGGGTTAATATAATTAATTTAACCCTTAGAACTTGAGCGGCGACTCTGAGGCGCCACGAAAAATTGCTACGCCATTCTTTAAAACAATTTTAACATCGTTATCTTTGTATATAACAAATTGGTAAAAATTGAATGATTATAAGGACGAGTAATGGTAGAAAGACCCCACATACATAAGGTGAGATAATTCATGTAAAATAAAAGTTTCCTAGGTTCGAAGAAATGCTTTGGTTTTCTAGTTAAAACAGCTTCGAACGCGAAGGGTTAATATATAGTTTTAACCCCTTGCCATGTTATAACGAGTCAGACTCCTGATGAAGATTTTTAACCAATTCTAACAAATATAAATATTGTGCCTTTCTTTTTCGACGAAATTTAATTTTGTTCTCTTTTAATCGATATTTAACCCTTTGCACTCGAAGCAATTTCATGCCAAAATCGAAACAATATTTTTACCTATATTTTACCGTACTTAGGATATTAAAGATTTTTATCGATTTCTTAACTGCAAATCCAGCGATGTAAAAGTTGTTTAAATAATAGTATGGCAATTTTTCGTGGCGCCTCAGAGTCGCCATTCGAGTGCTAAAGTTTAAGCATTGAAGTACACGTAGCAAGGTAACAAATAGAAATTGTCTGTTCTCTTCTGTAACATTTTTAACGATGAAAATATTACAGTCACTTTTGTCACAAAGAAAATTGTAGGGCAAAGGGTTAATAATAATTTTAATAATAAAAATTGATAATCAATATGTTCTCTACACTATATACATTTTTCATTCATCCTTTCTAATAGTTCCTAACTTAAATAACCATTTGCAGCCAATCTAAATTTGCAGCACCCACTACGAGATATCTCGTAGTTGGCAGTCAATGGGTTAAACCGAAAACAGTAAAGATCGAAGAACATCGGTGCGTTGGTGTCAGCCTGATAAGAAATTATTAGAGATTTGAGGCTCGGCATCGTACAATTATTATTGTTATTAAGGAACATGAGCAACCCTGACTATATTAAGTGAAGTAGAAGGTATCAGTGTGTCTTCCGACCCCTGACGAAGCAAGCTGCAATACACGGCTTACACCCGAAAGCCTCAACAATAATAATTGACTGATAAGAAATTTCTTGTTGCAATCTATGCGCACAGATTTTCTTATTTTGCATAAAGAGCCTCGATGCGGCGATGAAATGCAGAAAGCAGCTAACGGTGTCGCGACCGCGGATCAATGGGTTAAATCGTCGGAAGTCCAGGGAAGATTCGAAAAAAGGATCTCGCAAGGATTCCGCGAGAGGACTGGCGCGGTCCGCGCGGAGGCTGTTCGATGTCCTTAAATTTGCCGCGTCGGTTGGGATGCCGGTCGTTCGCGCGGCCGGTACTTCTTGCTTTTAATAAATAGCCGATGGCGACCGTAATATCAGCGCCGGTAAATCGTAAAACGTAACGAAGCCGTATAACTCGGGCTTCGTAGGGGCTAGGGGAGGAGGGGGGTTAGAGGCGCGGTATTGCGCTTTAAATTGTTTCCCCGGCGTTCCAACGTCGGCCGGCGTCGGCGTCGGCGTCGTCGCCCGGATTGGCGTCGGATTCGTGGAGGCATCTCGACGGCAGGTTGAAACTTGCCCGGCTGTTAAAAGGAGTTTGCCGTATCCGGTGGAAGTTGGAATCTCCGCGAAGAACTCCGCCGTTTGAGCGATCGTTCCGTGTCTGAAATCGCTGGGAAACCGGAGAGCCTCATTTTCCCAGCAACAGCGCGGGCGGCAGCAATGGCAGCAACGGCAGGCAACGGGGCTCGGAGAAACGATGGACGCGAGACGTTTCGGCGGTAGCTCCGGGGCAGCCGAGCCGCGCCTATTATACGAGATCGATCCCGATCGATCCCGCAACGTCGATGTCGTTTTCTCTCCCTCTTATTCCCTTCTCGCGACGGCGACGTTCGGCTCCGTCGACAGCGTGCACGTCGGCCCCGAGACGTCGAAATATCGGCGAGATGTAACCGGAGACGAGCGAACCGGTCTCGTCTTACGTCACTGCCAGTTTTCGAAACGTCGATCCGACGTTTTAGAGAAGCGACACCGACACCGGTCTGCGCCGCACCGCCCCGGGTTTATGACAACGAATCCCACCGTCACTGGATCTATCCGCGATGGAATTCGATCGGAATTCACCGACCCACGTGGCAGATTCCCTCCTACCCAGACCCCAGATCCTCGCAGTCCCTTCTAGCCGATAACCCTTCCGATCGGAGTCGAATTAGATTCACCCGACAGTTTTCTTTCCATGGGAAACGCGATCGCACCAGGGAATACCGGTTTCTTTCCGGTTTTATTAATACGTCCGACATCGCCGTCGCGTATGTACGACGTTCACCTTCCCTGAATTCAATCAAATTAATTTTGTACGCTTCTCAGCGCCACCCTCCGCGCCTTATTACTTTCGACTCGTTTTCGAAACGATTTGGAACATTGTTTCTGTTCGATGACAACCTACGTAGATTTTTGTGGTCTTGGAAGATCGATGGCCTATAAATTCAATAGTCATATTTCAAAATCTGACGAACGTCAAGACATTTCTTACACCTTTAGGAAGCATTTCGAACCATGGATGAAAAGTAACATATCGTGATCTTAGAGTTGTTCTCGATTGTCTCACAATTTTTATACAAATGCATAGAACCCATAGTACAGTTACAATCGGAACCCAGCACAGCTTTTATATTTTCGCGTCTGATTTGTAAGAAATATATTGCGAGGAACGCTCCACCCCTGACAAACGCTATGCACGAACCCTTTAGAGACACGAATAAAATATATTGTTCGTTTCAGATCGAACGCAAAAATCACTTTGCAAAGCTAATCTCGTTCGGATATGTTGGAATTTATTTCATAAATTTACAACAAAATGAATCTATTATTTCTTTACTAGCAAGTAAGTTACTACAGTGGCTGACAAAAGTATGTGGACACTCTTCAAACCTAAATAACTTTTTTAAGATTGCACCAACCGTCTTGACTTTTGTTGAGCAATTAAATGCATCGATTTACTAAATGATACGCGGAAAGGTTTTTGGAAAAGTTGTGATTGGTATGAATTACATGAAAAATATAACAAGCATTTTCTAAATACTTCTCATTCCAGCCACGTACAAAAAATTTTAAATACCCATTTTGTAGACATATGATAATTATATGCATGCAGAAAAATTCATTGAAATCGATCGACGTACATACGAGCTACGTGTAATCGAAAAAGGGGAGAAACGCAATTTTTCACGATTCTTGGCCAGTTTCTGTTTAAACTCCACAAATTCTTACATCTTTCTACACGGAATGTTTGTTTCTGCGTCGATCAATTTCGGTGAAATTTTCAGCATGCATATGATTAACACAGGTCTGCAAAACACATACTTTAATTTTTCATTTCGAGTTGAAATAAAAATGTTTTAGAAAATGTCTTTTCTATTTTCTTCTGTAATTTCTGCCAATTGGAATTATTTCGAAATTATTTTTGCACATCGTTTAGTAAGTCGATGCTGCTAGTTGCTCCAGAAAAATCAAGTAGTGTGATTCAATTTTTAAAAAGTTATTTAGATTTCAAGAGTGTCCGAATACTTTCGTGGGCCACTGTACATACATTGTATATGTTCCCGGCATGGGACTCTCGATCCTCAACTGTTTATATTCGACTGTTCCTCCTCAGTATCGATCTCTTGTGTCTGTTAGTAGTAACGTTTCTTTCAAAGAGTAAACACGTGTCTCACTGCTTCTAGAGAAGTTATTAAAATATATAAATTTTACTTCATACTTAACCCTTAGCACTCCAACGGCTCCTCTGAGGCGACACTGAAAATTGTCAGACTATTATTCAAAACAATTTTTACATTACAATATTTGCATTTTAAAAGATCAGCAAAAATTGAAGTGTTGCGCGTACGATTAATAGTAACAAATTGGAGATGCACGAAAGGAAATGAATCACGTGCAATGGAATTATTCTAGGACAGAAAAATGTCTCGAGTTAGGAATTAAAATTACTTGGAGTGCAAAGCGTTAATAGCACAGTGAGTTTTATTATATACCCATATTCCAATACTTAAAATTGCCACGCTATTATTCAGAACAATTTTTACATCGTTTGTCATCATTCGATAATTGCACTTAATAGAATGAAGTACTTACAGAAGTACGTTTACATTGTAGTTCGTAACGAAATTATTAGATAACGTTACCGAAGATGTCTTGAGGATTCTCAATAAAAATTCCTGTCAGCGTTGAAAGATCGGTTAAAAAGTTTTCAATCATTAACCGTGGACCTTAACACGTTGAATGCCGAGGAAATTTTATGTACTTCAGACGAGTTTCATTTATTTCATTCATAGAAGCGATCAATGTAATTAACGCATTGACTGCCAAACTAGCAGCTAAAAAGATTGCACAAAGTCGGAGCAACTTATCGAGTGAAATAAAAATTGAAAAAATAAAACCTACGACACTGAGTAGTTTTCCGACCTTCTTGCATTTTCTGGGCCACCGTCAAATTGAATACAATGAATATATTAACGTGAAAATTCATTAAACAATTGCACAAATAATTCCGTCACCCTTATGTGAGTGACGTGACAGCCAAAGTGTTAAAGAGAATTGTTAGTTACTGTAAAATGAAGTTTCCACCTCGTACTAAAATCTGATTAACTTCCACAATAATAAATCGATGTTCAGTGCCATTAATTTAATGATAATCTAATGAAAAAGATTTTAAAACAATCGCCGGTCGGTAAAGTGTTACGAAATCGGTAAAACTTGAAGCGTTGCGCGTACGAATAACGGTAATAAATTTTATATGCACGAAAGTAAACGAACTATGTACAATTTATCTATTCTAGGTTGTTGGAATTTATTATTAAAGATGCAATCCCGCTGCAGTGCGAAATAAATAAAATATATTGAACGACAACGTGTTACTTCTTTATTCTCCACGTACTTCACCACAATTTAATTCAATTGATCTTCCGTCGTATGCTTTTAATATTTCGCAAAGGAGTTAACATTTGTAGAAACGTTTAAACGTCGAAAATAGACAGCGGAACGGATGTCGGGTAGCGAGCGCGTTAAGGCGTTTTCGTTGACGTCGCGCGGCATCGGAGCGGCGTTCGCGAAATTGATTAAAGTTTCATATAAATTCAGGCAAGACGGAAAACCATTTCGTCGAAAAAACATCGTGAAAATCGTCTTCGCACGGCGTTCTCCTACCGGAGCTAGATGCTCCGTGTCAAAATTAAAAAGGCAATCAATATTTCCCATTCGGCTGTCGCTTAGAGAACGCTGCCGAACAAATGTTTGAATAACCGCGAATTTAATTAAACCGATATATAAAGAATATTTAATACACCGACTGTCACTTCGCTGTTCTGCATGCCAACACGTTTCGCAATCACTGTCTAAATACATCACCCGTTATTCCACCGTGTCACCGACACACGGACGACGCTTCTTTTGGTCCATTGCCAGGCATTATTGATCTCGCATGGCAAACACCGGCATGAATTCTCCTTTCTCTCCAAGAGAGAGAGACACAGAGGGAAACAGAGAAAGAGAGACGCGCAGAGACAAAGAGAAAGAGACAGATAGATAGCGAGAGATTTCCCCGAATGGTTAATTTGCGAACACCGATGCGAAACGTTGTATCGTCGATCATCCGGCGAGCTTAGCTCGCTCGCGCCCTAATCTTGATAGACTGAAAAACCCAGCGCAGAATGATATACCCGCGCGCGCGTAATCGTTGCCCATTATTTATCGCGGCACTGGATAGCGTAAGAAAGAGAAACACAGAGATTTCGCCGAATGGATAATTTGCGATCAACAATGGGAACAAGCGATAGCAGCGAGGACCTACTCGGTCCTGGAACTTTGTACCGTGGATCATCCCCATCGGCTCGCTTCCTCCTCAATCCTTGCGGGTTGCGAACTCGGGTTAGCCTAAGCGCGAAAGAAAGAGAGCGAACCTTTGCGAGAAAGGGACGAGCCATTCTGATAATATTATATTGCGGTCGAGAGGCAAACTCTCCGTCGCTGTTTGAAGGAAGCATTGTTGATTTCCCTCGGCCGGAGGAGACCCACTCGAAAGATTCGGATCGAGGATGAAAAGTATAATCGGCTGGGAGACGTTCCCACGGGACTCCTCCGGGTTTTCAGGAACAGAGAAACGAGGGAAGGAGAACCGGTACAAGCCGGTCCCTTTCTCGACGGGGACGGCAGTTCTGCCGTCGTATCGGAAACGCCGCGGAAAGATATTAAAAGTTCCTCGACAATATGCCAGTCACCGTCCACGTGGCTCGTTTCACCCCGTTCTCTTATTCCGTCCTCGTCTCCTCGCTACGAAACGGCGAACGGTACGCGCGCGACGTCTCAATCGTCACGACGACGCGGCTGCTGACTCGTCTTCCACCGTCGACGTCGCCGTTTGTATCGGCAAACGTACCCGGCGACACAGTTCGCGCCGACAGAATACCCGGCGACTCGTCTTTAATCGACATCCCCGTAATACCCGCCCCAAAGAACATCCGATACGGTTTCCCACCCTTTTCTAGCTTATTATCGACACCCTTTGCGGTACCGCGTGTTTCATCCCTTTCGTGGAATCTTAGAGAAAATTGTACGCTTCTTATGTATTGCTGCAGGCGTCGTTTATTAACCCTTAACGCTACGACTTGTAATTGTGGTTATTGACTGGCAAGTCCAACTTATTCTCGTCATACTTCGACTTGCAAAATTTTAAGTGTCAGACTTTAACACTAAACCTACCGAGCAGTAAACTTGGTTAATGTATTTTGTCCTATAAAAGTGACAAGAATTAATTTATTTGGATTTTGTGCAGTTTTTATTAGAATGTGTGTTGGAATAGAAAAATCCATTGAATGAATTTTTGCGAAGGCAATTTTATAACGTCAGTAATTGTAAAATAGAAAATCTGGAAAGGGTCATTTGACCTCTTATGGTAGGTTTAGTGTTAAATACTACAATGGCGTGTAAATAATAATATTCAAATCAATTTTTATTCATCTTAGAAGTAATAGAATATTCATTATAATATTTATATTAATTATAATTGAGTAATGTGTGGAATTTCTTAAAATAATCTTTGGGGTGCTCGTCGATGGTGCCTGGGAGGCACAGTTGGAGCGTTAAGGGTTAACCCTTTGCCCTACAATTTATTTTGTGGTAACAGTGATTGGACGTTTTTCCTCCTCCAAAGAACGACGAAAATTAAAAGAAAATTTAATAGCTGTCGCAGGCGTAGCTGTTCTCCAATGACAATAATTAGATAATATTTTATTTCGGTTCGTAGAAAATTAAGGACATACATATTTAAAAGATTCTGTTCGAAATCTTCATCGCGAGTCTGACTCGTTGTAGGGCAAGGGGTTAATCTACTTAGAACCGGTAAGAAACGGTTTCGTTTGTGGAGCGGGTAATTGGTATTAACCTTTTGACTACTGTTTGTTCTCAGCGACAAGAGGCGTCAAGGGTTAATGACCAATGATAAAACTAAGAACGAACGAGTAAATCATTAAGCATAAGAACGAGCGATGTCTGAGATGCTATGGGAGCAGTAACAACTAACCATTACGAATGAGAGTAAGAAGGAGAGCGAAGGGCAAGTTAGAGAGTTAGAGTCGAGTCGACTGTTGGTGCTAGACGCTGATTTAACACTTTGACTGCCACGTTACCCATATGTGGGTGATAGAATTCTTTGTCCATGTTTGAAAGTAAATTTTCACGTTAACAACGACGTTACGACTTCAAAGATTTGCCAAATATTGCCACAAAATCGCTAAATATTGAAGGTAACCCCCTTCTTAAAATCCCGAAAAATCTTTAGGTCTCCGATTCTTTTGTAATTTTGGGAACACGTTTCTAGTCGCTCGGTCAGAGTGTATGGCAATTTTTAGGTCGATCGGAATCGAATTGCAGCCGTGGCGCGACTTTGAAATTTCGGAGCGTCCATCGCGAAAATGGGAAAAAGTTGGGGTTGATAAAACGAAGCCCCCTGGATTTCCCTGAAATGCTGGCCTCGATATTGAGTAACATATTTAAAGAGGAAGGTCTGGGGAAGATTTTGCCGGTGGAATCATGTCGATAGCTCTAATAGTTTGGCCGGGGCACGACTTCAAAGATTTGCCAAATATTGCCACAAAATCGCTAAATATTGAAGGTAACCCCCTTCTTAAAATCCCGAAAAATCTTTAGGTCTCCGATTCTTTTGTAATTTTGGGAACACGTTTCTATTCCCTCGGTCAGAGTGTATGGCAATTTTTAGGTCAATCGGAATCGAATTGCAGCCGTGGCGCGACTTTGAAATCTCGGGGCGATCAATGGCGAAAATGGGAAAAATTGGGGTTGATAAAACGAAGCCCCCTGGATTTCCCTGAAATTCTGGCCTCGATATTGAGTAACATATTTAAAGAGGAAGGTTTGAGGAAGATTTTCGCGTTGTATTCATGTCGATAGCTCTAATAGTTTGGCCAGGGCACGACTTCAAAGATTTGCCAAATATTGCCACGAAATTGCTAAATATTGAAGGTAACCCCCTTCTTAAAATCGCGAAAAATCTTTAGGTCTCCGATTCTTGTATAATTTTGGTTACACGTTTCTAGATGGGTAGGCAGAGTGTATGCCAAATTTTAGCTCGATCGGAATCGAATTGCAGTCGTGGCACAACTTTGAAATTTCGGAGCGTCCATCGCGAAAATGGGAAAAAGTTGGGGTTGATAAAACGAAGCCCCCTGGATTTCCCTGAAATGCTGGCCTCGATATTGAGTAACATATTTAAAGAGGAAGGTCTGGGGAAGATTTTGCCGGCGGAATCACGTCGATAGCTCTAATAGTTTGACCGGGGCACGACTTCAAAGATTTGCCAAATATTGCCAAATATTGCTAAATATTGAAGGTTAGTTCGGTAGTTAGTTAAAAGCGGAATGTAACGCGAAAAGTCGCGTCTATTCAACACGTCGAATACCGAGCGAATTTTGTGTACTTCAGATGAATTTCACCTGTTCCATTGATAGAAGCGATCAATGTTATTAAAGAGAATTGCTGGTTACTGTGTAACGAAGCTCCCACCGCGTACTACAATCTGGTTAACTTCCACGATAATAAATCGATGTTCAATGCCATTAATGTAATGATAATCATTCTTAAACGACGCATCGTTCAACGTGTTAATTTTCTTTAACACTTTAACTGTCCAACTAACAACCTCAAAAATTCCACAAAATCAAAGTAATTTATATAACGAAACAACGATTGAAAATCTAAATCGTATGACACATAATTGTCTTTCAACCTTTTTGTATTCTCCAGATATTAACTAAATTGTGTGCAACGAATATGTTAACGTACAAATTTATTTTTATACAAAGAAAAGACAAGAAGTACAAGAGAAGAGAATACAAGAGAGAAGGGTTCAAGAAGTGTATATCGGAAAATAAGTAATGAAAACATTTTTATAACTTCAGTAATTGCGAAAGACAAAACTAGAAACCAGTGAAAATTTGTTTGGTGGTTTTAGCGTTAGTGCAACATGCTCGAATACGAAATACACGGAAGACGGTAAGCGTTCGAAAGCTTTACAGTTAGAGAAGATAATTCGTTCAAAAGCCTCGCAGTTAGAGAATTGTTGATTCACGGACGCTCGGAGGCAGACGTTCTTAGATAATTTCGAAGTTAGACGCATCGATTGCGAATCGGTGGAGGCTGATTTGGTGACGGAGGTGGACGCGGTATAAAAGCCGCGTCCGACCGATGGTCGACTCGTTTCACTGGCACCGGTTTAGCTGGCGGCAGCCGGAGGACGAGAACAACGCATCCCCCGGCTCTCGCGGAATCCCAGTCTCGAGCGACACGCGCCGCGTCGGCAATTTACTGGCAATCAACCGCGCGAGTGTTTTGTGGTCGTCGGGGGAGCCTGCGCGCACATCGCGGTTTATTCCTCGCACTGTCATAGAAGAATTATAAGTCCTGCGAGCGAGCACCAGCCGTCGACGAGACACACCCGCGGGACCCGCGGAAATCTGGCCCGCGATTCAAACCGGAGGCTATCTTTTCGGCCCTTGCGAAAGCTCCAGCCTTCTCGCAAATTTTCACAAACATGCTGCCGGCGTTCCAGCGAAATTCTATTATCATTTTACGTAATTTCTGCGCGTCGTAATTATCGAGTAACGATGACGGTATCCCAGGATGCTCTGTGTACACCGAAATTCCGAAAATTACATTTGAATCAGCGGAATTCGCGCGCAGTACGGGGCCGGAAAAATGAAGGTTCATAAAGTTCGTTTATTTGGTACGGTCTCTTGGAAGAAACGGGGGAACAGAATGAAACGAAGGGAACGACGGAGAAGATGCGGAAGCGTACTGTGCGATGTATAAAATAGTGCCTTCAGAGGTACTACCATCCCATTCGCTTAATCCTAAATCGTTCTCTTCATTTGATTCTGTTTTCTCATTTCGACTAAGAAGACCGACGAAATAAGCCAGCTTCGTGCACCTTTTTCTCAGAAGCTACTGCAGCTATCAACGTCAAGTTTTCGAAGGATACGAGAAGCCGTGCTAGCTGCGCGTTTCAGCCGCAGAGAAATATCCTCGCGATGAAAAACCTAAAACGAACGATTTTAACCCTTACCGGTCCAATGGCTCCTCTAAGGCGACGCTGAAAATGGCCATACTATTATTTCACACAACTATTACATTGCCATGTTTGCGTTTAAGAAATAATAATAAAAATTGAAGTGTTCTGTGTACGAATAGTAGTAATAACTTTTATATTCGCGACAGGAAATGAACCATGTACAATGTTGCTATTCTAGGTAAAAAGAAGTGTCTCGATTTTGGAATTAAAATTGGTTGGAGCGCCGAGCACCAGACTCTGACATCGCTGTTCTATGACGACGACGAAAGGTAGCATTCGTTCGAATCTCGCCCAAATTTGATGTGCCAATGTTTGCTTCGATCAAACAGTTCACACTAACATTTTTCTTTACAAACGTTCTTACAATTTTATAAAAATCTTGAAGGGAGAAATCAATCACTTTTACTCGTTCGGTGGTTCAAGCGTTAACACTTTAACTGCCCAACTAAAAACCTCAAATATTCCGCAAAATCAAAGTAATTTATATATTCAAGCAACGATTGAAAATCTAAATCGTATGACACATAGTTGTCTTTCAACCTTTTTGTATTTTCCAGATATTAACTAAATTGAGTGCAACGAATATATTAACGTACAAATTTATTTTTAAACATGGACAAACAATTCTGTCACCCATATATGGGTAACATGGCAGGCAAAGTGTTAATAGGACTTTCAATAATTGTGCTGTAACGAAATGAAGCTTAAAAATTGCTTTTACATCGTAATTATTTCAAAATCTTTTAAGTTCATAATCCATCACTGAAAACTTTTTACTGGATCCCTCAACGCTGACAACAATTTTTATTGCAAATCAGCAAGACCTCCTAACTAACATTATCTAATAATTTCGTTACAAATTGCAATGTAAAACCAATATTTTAAGTCTCATTTTGTTACGGGGCAATTATTGAAAAACCTATTAATAGGCTTCCGGTCGGTAAAGTGTTAACTAAATTGAGTGTAACGAATATATTAACGTACAAATTTATTTTTAAACATGGACAAACAATTCTGTCAGCCATATATAGGTGACGTGGCAGTCAAAGTGTTAACCCTTTGCACTCGAATGGCGACTCTAAGGCGTCATTAAAAATTGCCACAACATTGTTTAAAACAATTTCTGCATCGCTGTGCTCGTATCTAAAACATTTGTAAAAATGTAACTATTGCAAGGACGAGTAATAGCAAAATTATCCACGTGCGTATCTTGAAATACATCACGTGCAATGAAAATATCCTAAGTCAGAAGAATGACTAGGTTTTCGGGTCAGAGCAGCTCCGAGCGCAAAGGGTTAACAGATTCGGCGCAATGCACATCGTTGAATCATTCGGTAAACTGTCTTTACAACGTACAAACTATTTTTGCAAACGATAGCAAATACTGTGCACGTAACTGTGACTGTAACTTCATGCGAAACCTTGATATTACACGATGACCAGTTGCTTTTTACAGATTGAAGGACGAAGGGAACGGTCTTGACTTTAGGCCTCTGTCTGGGCTATTTTGTCCCTGGGAAAAACCATAAAGCAAATAAAGCAATAAAATTGCACCATAAGGTAACGCGATGTACTGTAATTCCTATGGTACGTTCTCACCGTTCGACGCGTACCCTATTTAATTATTGGAGTGTAACTAGAAGTCCCGCGACTTGGAGGGGAGTGAGGAAAGAGGGCCACAAGACGGCGAAGAGTACGCAGGCAGGCGTCGTTTCGGGGCGTCGCGACGCCGCGGTCGTTAGGAGAGCTCGCTCGCTTGCGTTCCCGGTTTTTTCGAACGTCCATGGGCTCGACTCGGGCGACCGTGGCTCGACCTCATCGAGATATTAATTTCTTAGTCACTTAACTGCACGCGACGTACGAACGCGTCTATTGATTTTCTCAGACACCCCTCCTTGAACCACCCTCCGCTCGAAACCGTTCTCTCTCTCTCTGTCTCACACTAACTCTCTCTCTCTCTCTCTCCTTCCAGCTGCACCCTTTCCACCGGCAACCCCCCTTTCGCCTCTTTTAACCTCCACCCCCTGGCCACAGAGTGAGCCGCGTGACGGAGACCCGCCCCTTTTCCGGAAGCCATCTCGTTCCCCGCAACGCGACTCCCCTTTGCTTGTTTTCTTGCGTTCTTTGAACACCAGAAGACCCGCGTGTCCTCTGCAATTCAATTATTGTAATGCGACTCGGCTAGACGACACCGTCTTCCGGCATTCCACCGACGAGTGTTCGTGGCTATGAAAACCTACCCCCTCTTCCCATCGCCATCTCGTCCTACGTTCCCCCTTCTGTCTTCCCGTTCATCCTCCTCTTCGCCCTCGGTCTCCTGTCGTCGACGTCATCAACGACGTCATCGATAAAGGCCTCCGTGACCGTCCGAGCCAACCCGAATCTTGCTAGATCTATCGTGCGTATATTAAATTCTATTTATATTCTTACAGTAGATGTCCATATAAAGTCGTCGGAACGAAGAATTACTTCATAGTGAACAACCCCTGAGAAAGTAATAGATAATAGGGGTTGTCACGAATTTATTGTACCAGCAGACAATCGAGAGTTGTCGAAGTTTGCACGAGATCTGTATTATATAGGAATTTTTATTTTTCACAACCAAAGTTTTTAACTGAAAAATCTGTAAAAATTCTGAGAAATGCACATCGATGGCCTTGACGTCACAGAATTTTTTCATAACTTTTGTACGTAATTAAATAGGAGAAACGCGATCCAAACCGTGCAGGTTCACCTCTGGTAGCGAAAGAGGGTTAAAATTTTATATAAAACGGTTTCTAGTTACATCGAATGGCACAAGAGTAATTTAAACCAGCAGAAGGGTATTTCCGACCACCTTACCCCACTACACCCTTTACCGTCTCTCAAAAATGTTGCAGATCCTCAAAAGAGTTCCCAGGGTTCTACATCCTGGACGCTAAGATCATTAGGAGCAACTTTCTCCGTGCCGAAAATATCCGCGTCGATTTTGTTGCGAAGTTACCAACTAAAAACGCGAACCAATCAAAGCGCTGCTACGGCGGGCGGATTACGGCTCGAGCAATGGCAACGCCTCGCTTTGCGGAACTCGTCGAAGGAATCGAAATTCGTCTGCCGTTGCCGTGTTCCGATTGGCCCGCGTTTTTCGTCGACGGTTCTTCGTCGAGGCGGAAATTTTCGCTACGCAGAAAGTTACAGGAATCGAAACCCAAGGAGCTCTGTCGAGGTTCCACCAGCTCTCCGGGACACCCTGTATGCAGCCTGCTGGATATAACGACGCGCGTTAATAATCTCGCGCCGTGATGAGACGTAAACGTCGCTCGCTAAAGCGCGAACAGAGCCGCCGCGCGCGTCCCTCGCGATCGCAGTTTTATGGCTCGTTTCACAGTTTTTACGCGTTCGCTTAGTTTTACTTCTCTCGAACGCCTCCAAGATTTCCCGGGCCTCTGTCCGGAGCGTCTTCACGGCCTCCTGCGACGAGGACTCGCCCCCGCGCGCAGGCTATACGATGTGCGTTCGCGATTTAAGAACCGTGAGACTCGTTTTGCTGGCACGAATTCTGTCGCTCGTACTCTCGCGCGAATGTCTAACGACCACCGAAATACCAGCTGCTGCACACCGTGTCTTCGAGCGCGAATTTTAGTTAAAGTTTCCAGGTTAGTCGCAGTCCGTGCGAGAATCGCGCGTGCACCGTGTAAAACGCGAATCTTTTCTCGAGACGTTGAGAAGATCGAAATACCGGGCACTGCATAAATAACGCAGGTGAAAAGTAAAGATAGCAGCCGACGATGTCGACGACACCGTCGGCCATTTTATAATTAAACCGTCGAACGGTGACGGTGGTCACAGGTGACCGACGTTACGGAATTATTTTAAAATCATTGGCAGAAGATCAGACGTTAATATGAATTTATTAACGCCGAAATAAATTCGATTATGTCGAACTCGATGAGAAGTTAGGTTGACTAATCGCTGTTATTTGTAACAGTGACGGTGTCTATGAATAAAACGGGTAAAACTTGCGTGAAAGAAAAAGTGCGTGGCAGCGAACGCGTCGAATCGGCCCGAAGAAGCTTAGTCGCAGTCATCGATCACTGATATCGACAGGCACGCGCGCTCTGCCTTCCAAAAAAAAAAAAAATAAAACGCCAATCCTATAAACCCCGCGCCTATCTACACCGTGCTCAATTTTTACCATAATCCGTGCTCGACGTAATAAAAGAAAATGTACCGCGCGTGACAACGCTCACCGTTCAAAGATCGTGACGATTTCCAATAATTGTGCAACGAATGGCATAAAATCAGCGATTCGACGACCAAAGGGCGAAACAGCGACAAAGAAGTGTCCCGGGCACGCGTGCACCCTGTTCGGAGCAGGGGGATGGGGTAGTGGCTCGGTGATACCGAGCTCGTAAAGATGATAGTCGGCCGAGCCATCCTGCCGGAAAGAAACATTCGAGAACGCGATAGAAAAGTTTCTGCGCCGTTTCTCCCTCGTTATAAAGTCCCGGCGAGAGATTCGAACGTACCTGCACGGTGGGGTAGAACAGCGAGAAAAGGGCTGGTAGGAGGGATGAAAAAAAAAAAAAAAAAAGAGAAGGGACGGCGACCGGAGAATGGAAACGACATCGGCGAAGTTGTAGTCCGCGCGCGCCGTTGGAAATTCGTTCGCGTGACGGGTCAGTTCGTTCCATCGGGTGTATTAAAACTACCTAAAAACCTGCAGCTGCAAAAGAGCGAAAACCACCGAGGCTCCGTGGCTTTTCGGTTCCGAGTTACCGCCGCCCTTCGCCCTTCGCCGTCATTGCTAGCCAAGCGCTCGATTCCGCAGGGTCTCTCTCCTTCGCTCTCGCACAATCTGTTTCTCGCTTTGCTTCTACGTCTCTTTCGTTCCGCTTCTCTCCTGCAATCTCTTTTGCTTCGTTTCTCTCTCACTGGCACTGAACATCGATTTATTATTGTGGAAGTTAATCAGATTGCAGTACAAGGTGGAAACTTCATTATACAGTAACTAACAATTCTCTTTAACACTTTGGCTGTCACGTCACTCACATAAGGGTGACGGAATTATTTGTGCAATTTTTTAATGAATTTTCACGTTAATATATTCATTGTATT
>CM052092.1:1692679-1711349 GCA_028453745.1 Agapostemon virescens
CCGGGGCACGACTTCAAAGATTTGCCAAATATTGCCAAATATTGAAGTTTTAACTCATAAAAATGCCAAGATTTAATTTATTTGGATTACTTGCGACTTTCCTTGCGAAGTAGGATTGAACAAAAAGATCTATTGAATCGATTCCTAAGAAGACATTTTTATAACTTCAATAATTGCAAAATAAAAATTCTGAAAAGGGTCATTTGACCTCCTGTGGTAGATTTAGTGTTAACCCTTTGCACTCGAAGCTGTTTTAACCAGAAAACTGGAGCACTTCTTCTGACTTAGGATACTTTCATTTCACATAAATTATTTCACCTTGTGTACATAATATTTTTTACTGTGAGTCGTCCCTACAGCTCTTAAATTTTTATCAATTTCTTAAATATAAAGATAGCGATGTTCAAATTATTTAAAAAAATAGTGTGCCAAGTTTTCGTGGCGCCTCAGAGTCGCCATTCTAGTGCAAAGGGTTAATATTCGACCGACACCTGCTCGTATCTTCGATCACAGAACGCAAAAATAAATAACCGGACATTTTTATTTTTGTGCAAAATAAATATGTGCATCAATCGTATAGCTTTTTAACGTACGCAACAATTTTTCTGATAAACCCATAACATATCCACGGTCTAATAACAACGAACACAAAAGTATGGTGCTTTTCGCAGGCTCACCTTCCTAGGCGTATCAACGACGGCTCTGACGAAGATGCGGTACCGTTTGTTCTTCTCGAGCTTCCGGTTCTCGTAGCCGTTGTAGATGTCTCCTCTGCCCAGGTGGAAAGTATACGGGATGTCCCTGTGAGGAAACTTGGCCGCGATGTAGGGCGCGTTCTCTTTCTCCTGTTTGGCGCCCTTGCCGGTGATCATGTCCTCGGTGAGCTCGTCGGGCTGTTTATCGGCGGTCAATTTGTCTTCGGGTACGACGATCAGATAATAATGAGAGATGGGTCCGTACTCTTCGGAGGCTTGCGGCAGGATCACGTGTATCTCCTCGCCGTGTTCCACGCCGTAGAAATCGGGCTTGACCATAGGTTTCGGCGCGGCCATTTGTGTGGTCACGGTGATCTTAGCGGGTGGTCTGTATTGTCCGTCACGAGGAATAGCGCTGACATTAACGTTGTAGGTGGTGAAAGGTTGTAGCTCGTTGATGGTGGTGCTGGTGATGGTCGGGTCCAATCGGATCTCTCTGCGAGGTACGACTTGCGTCTGGGTGATGCCTTGCGAGTCGACGAACTCTTTCACGGCGTCGAACGAGACCTTGTAATTCATCGGGTTCAGTCTTATGGGGGGTGTCCAGGACAGAGTCATGGAATGCGTCGAGGAATCTGGGGCCATCAGCTTCAGCGGCACGTCCTCCGGCTTCACCATGACCGTCACCTTCTCGCTCAGCCGACCCAGACCGGTTTTATACGTGGCCGCCACAGTGATCGCGTACTGGGTGAACCTTTCCAAGTTGACCAGCTCCGCGGACTCTGTCAGACCTACGATCTTGTGTTTCCATTCGTCCAGATCCTCCACGGCCGTCGTCGTGTAGAAAATCTGGTAGCCGACGATCTTGCTCCGATTCGGCACCGGGTCCCACCAAACCTCCACGCTCGTCTCGGACGTCGCAACCGCTTTCACAGACATCGGCGCGCGACTTACGTCCTTCTCGGTGATGATAGTGATCTTCTCCGAGTAAGGACCACTGCCCTTCGACGTGCGTGCCCTCACGTGGAACACGTACTCCGTGTTCTCCTCCAGGTTCGTGAACACCGCCCGCGTCTTGTTCGTCGTCCTGTTGATCGCCGTCGAGTGATCGTTCTTCTTGTTGAACTCTACGTCGTACCCTATTATATGGCCGTTTCGATCCTCTCGCAATGGCAGGCTCCACGTCACGCACACCGTGTCCGGGGTTTGGAAGAAGTACGACAGATTCGTCGGCGCACCCTTCGGCTCTCCTTCCGGGCTGAACCAGTACCTCACCGTCTCCTGCCCGAAGCCGATGTTGTTTTGCCCGGCAACTCGGAACTCGTAGTCCACTCCTTGCTCCTCTGTCGATTAGAGTCAGATTCAGCGACTTATTTCATAGACATAGATTTTTAAGACACGCGAATAGCAAGACTGGAGAAATCGAAGGACACACGGTTACCCTCTCTCTAACGCTGTACGCTGTGCAAATTAAAATTTTTTTAATCCAGCTTTATAATCGAGGAACATCTTAACATCTTACAGAATTTTTCAACCTCCACGATTGGAAACATTTTGATCGGTCTTGCAATTGTGACAGGAATTTTTATTGAGAATCCTCAAGGCATCTTCGGTAACGTTATCAAATAATTTCGTTAGAAATTGAAATGAGAAAGTAGTTTTTTAAGCTTCATTCCGTTAAGCGCAATTATTGAAAATCCTAGTAATCGGCTTCCTGTTGGTAAATTGTTAAGATGGCCGACTACTTGACGCGACTATCCTAAGGTTTTCCAATTTAAAAATCTGAAACGAATTGCAGAGTATACGTTTGGGTTTCTCGCGTCTCTTAGATTTTTAATAGAATTTTTAAACATCGTTAACTAAGGAAAATGTGAAAGTAGTTTCTTATGCTTCATTCCGTTAACCGCAATTATTGAAAATCCTAGTAATCGGCTTCCTGTCGGTAAATTATTAAGATGGCCGACTACTTGGCGCGACTATCCTAAGATTTTCTAATTTAAAAATCTGAAACGAATTGCAGAGTATACGTTTGGGTTTCTTGCATATCTTAGATTTTTAATAGAATTTTTAAACATCGCTAACTAAGGAAAATAGACCAAAAATGGATTATCAGCTTTTACCCTATAACTACCCTCCCGATTGAGATGCAGGGTTGAGATATTACCCACTATGGTAATTATTGATGTCCCATCATCAAAAAATGTTCACTACCTTATCCGGCAGTACCCTCTCGTTCGACCTTACCGAGATCGTTGATTTTGTAGGTGTGGTTCGCAGTGCCGTCGATGAACTCCGTTTTTAGCGTCTGGTTCTTGACCCCGTACCTTATCCGGTACCCCAACAGGTTGCCATAAGTCTCGGTGGGTTCCGCCCATTCAAGCTCGACCACGCCTAGACTTCTGTTCAGAACTCTGCGAGAACACACAATTCCCACATGTAGTTACCGCGAATAACAACAACCAGCCGGCTTCTCGAGAGGAATTCCCTCGGCTACGATTCGCGACGTACTTTACGTTGACCTGGGGCCTGTTCGGCACACCTCCAGGTGTTCGGACGTGGACCGGCGCCGAACGGTCGCCGTCTCCTTTTCTCGTCACAGCCGCCACTTGAACGGAGTACCTCGTGTCCGGTTGCAAACCGGTGATATTCACTTCGAGCAAATTTTCTCGCGTGTCGCTTCGTATAGGCTCGTTCAGGAGATCCTTCCCCTACGACATAGAACCGCGATTAGCCCGACGAATGCGCTCTCGAGTTGTTACCTCGGGTCCACCGGAAAGTTCTGCTGTTTGTTATTCCGCTACTGTGCACGGCCAGCGATAATTTCGCGCTGGGTGACATTAGACAGCTTTGGATGGCTTTAAACGGATTTAGAGGGTTCCCGATGGTTATAAGTGGCTCTCTCGGCGCGTAGTAGGCGTGGTCTGCCCTGCGTAGGCGTGGCTTCGACGCTCTTGATTTAGCTACCACGATTTTAGGCAACTCCGACAACTAAATCGCACGTGCTTCGAAAGTTTTTAACTCTTAGCAACGATATTAACCCTTTGCGCTCGAAGCAGTTCCATTCCAAAATCGAAACAATATTTTTATCTATAATAGCTCCATTGTATATAATTTATTCCCTTTCCTGCATATGAAATTAATTAGTATTACTCGTACTTACAACACTGACATTTTTAACGATTTTTTAACTGCGAACGTAGCAATGTAATTAGCAATCGCTTAAACAATATTATGATAATTTTTGGTGCCATGCGGGTGCAAAGGGTTAAAAATAATCTTCGAATAATTGAATCTTTTTGTATTTAACCCTTTGCAGTCCAAGCAATTTTAATTCTCAATTCGAGATATTTTTCTGTCCACTTGAATTTTTAGTAACTTCTTAGTTACAAACATTTGTAATGTGCAAACTGATTTGAATAATAGTCTGACAATTTTCAGTGTCGCCTCAGAGTAGCCATTGAGTGCCCAGGGTTAATAAAATGAAGTATTTAATTTTGTATCACTGAAAAATTGACTTCCGACCACAGTTGCCGATTGGTCTGACCAAATTAATTTTGTATCACTTGAATTATCTTTTTTCCGCGGCACGGGGCGACGAGAGGGAAGACCTATGATAAAATGTCTATTGAAAAGAAAGCTGGGATGGAGAAACCATAAGTCGTAAGAAGAGGGGAAGAGCTTCGGACACGAGGGGGTGGGTTACGGGATTTATCAATTGAAATTTGTCCTCCTGGAGAGGAGTATCGAGGTCGAAAGGACCCAAACTGGTATGTGCAGCAGTACTTTTCCGATGGGCCCGACGGAACAGCATCGCCGACTGACCTCTTCTCTCACTTCCTGCACGTGTATATGATAGCTCCGTATCACTCCGTTCTGTTCTTTCATTTTCGGCGGTTGCCATTCGACGTGTATCGCGGTCGAGTTGATCGGCCTGACTTTCACGTCTTGAGGATCTCCCGGCACTGTAACGCAACGCGCAATTAACCGGGGGCCCTTCGCGTCCAAGCTACTCTTACACGCTCTCAGTCACACGGCCACGTACACATATAGGGTGATCTCAATCACACGTGAACGAACGGGGATCAAAGAAAATCGTGGCGGGGCAGGGGGGGAACAAAACCTGGAAAAATAAAACGTATAAAACCGGAGCCGCGGAAAACAACGAACTGAAGAATACACACAACAACAGGGTATGCGGGCTGTCTGTCTGAAAAAGTAAGAACTGTTACCAGGCTCGAGGAACAGAATGAAAACATAGCCGGGGACGAGGTTTGGACCAGGTGTAAATTCGTCGTCGACCAAGCCAGTCTTGTCGTTCCGTTCGTTCGTTCGTTTGTTCGGGACAAACGAAAAAATAAGTCTGCGTTACGGAGGATCAATTATAAAATCAGGCGCTAGAAGAAACTGTAAACGGAAAACGGCGAACAACGGTAGAACAAAATGTTTGTGAATAACGTAAACGGCGGAGCGTAGGAACGAAGGATATAAATAAAGAAAAAGTAACGGTGAATATATATGTACATGCCACCAGTCACACGCGGACAAAACGACGTACAAACAATATTACGAGGTACGTAGTACCTCATGCTCTACGTCCCTACGGCACGATAATCCTCCATTTGAATACCAATAATGCATGTCTTTATTCTGCATTCGGTTTGAGAACCGCGAATGTATGAACGCTCGTATAAATACGTCATCGAGATGCAAAGCGCGCGGTTACGTTGGACGATAATGCTACGGCAATATTGGAGAGTCCATGTCGAAACGAAACAATTTTATACATACGTAGAAATATATATACATATACACATGTACAGGTGTACATATACGTATACAGACACGTGTATGTACGGATAGGCGAGTACATACACGTGCGTGCGTATATACGTACGTCTATATACACGTACACACGTAGGTGCATCAACGTTTATATAGATTGTTATGTATATGTATATACATGTATATATATATATCAGCGATCTACGATCATTGGTGCTGGGTGCGGAATGAAAACTGTGCCAACAGAATCGTGCATTCGTGTTTTTTCGATAAACGTGCAAGGGTAACAAAACGTATCTTTCTCGTGTATTTACAGTTACCCACATCGACAAGCCGCTTCGGATAATTTGTCGAGAAACACACCGTCCCATCGACTGTACCCGGTTGCCTTTATTTTCTCTATGTATATTTTTTTTTTTTTTTTTTGTTTTCGGCTCGGTTTTGTATTTTTCATTCTCTTCAACGAGTTTTCGAAGCCCGGGCGTGCTGCGGTGATTTTTTTAATCTTTCTTTCCCGCCACATATGCATTTTGTTTTTTTTCCTCGCTCGCGCGCGCGCGTCTGTGCGCGTACGTGTGTGTGTGTGTGTGTGTGTTTTCGTTCTCCCGTTGTTTGTCGGGTGTTGTCAAAGCGACACGCGTTTCACGCAGATTCTGATTGGCGATAAATGGCGCGTGTTCTCATGGACGGTCCAGTATCCGGCGCCGGAAATGTTGTTGGCATCACACAGAAAAAGAGGAACGAAAACCAGTTGGCAGGAGAGAGTACGAACGAAAGATAAAAAAAAAGTGAAAAAAAAAAATAGATATAGAGATATATATGTATATTAACAGAAAGAAAGAACGGAAATACTTGAGCGTCGTCTATTATGTTATACCTAGCTTTCGTACGAGACACAATAAAACTGCAATTCTCTACTTTGTCGGGCAAACGGAAAGATTGCGTAGCAACAGGGATGATACGACAAAGAAAAGCCAAACGATCGTTCTTTTTTTTTTTTTTTGTACTCGCGGAGAATATACAATGGACAGATAATTTTTATATATATATAAATGGTACGGATGGTTTTAGAGATATTACCGAATTTTTATTTTATTTATTTTACTTTTGGTTCTCTTCTTTTATTTTTTGGTTTGGGAGAGAGAGAGAGACAGAGAGAGAGAGAGAGAGGTGTCTCTGTACGAGCCTCTCTCGCGCAACGATCAAGGCAATCGATTTGAATATGGTTCAATTGTACGCAACACCCACAGATTCTCGCTACGCAGCGCAAAAAACAAAATTCCAGCGTGCGCCCGCGCGCTTCAGCGCAAAAAGGAGAACGTGGTTCTTGTTCCGCTCGTTTCTGCTTGCCGAACGCAGCACCAAAAATATATATACATATATGTATAGAGAGGAAAAAACAAAAATATACGAAAAAGGAAGAAAAAAACCGAATCGTGACGGATGAAAAAATTTACGCCGACACAGATCTCTCTCAAAATATTGTCTCTTAGAAAACGTTTACGACGAAAAACGTAAAAATGCGATTAGTATGCGAAAGAGACGGAAAAAAGGTGGAAAAAAAAAAACTATATGTATATATATGTAATATATATGTATTAAATATATATATATAGAGAAAACGATTAAACAGGAAGTAAAATTCATGGCACAATTCGAGACGAGCTAAGTGATACTCACGTATGTCTGCAGCGCCCCAAAAGTCGCCAAAAAAGTGGGAAAAAAAACTCGTAAAAATTCGTGTCAAATTCGCACGTAATATTGAATAGAATTATATAACATATTTAGTTATGTTTAGGCATATCAGTGGGTAGCATACTACTGCTTATTTTATCAACGTGAAAAAACGTGTGTGGGCCTATCTCTTTTTTTAATTTTTTTTCAATAGATTATCATTGTTCGATTCTTTTATCTCGTTTTCATTTATCTCGTTTTCGTTTTCTTTTTTTTTGTTTTTTTTGTTCTTTTCGGTTGATCTTTTGCTGTACACCGAGACTTTGTACGTCAGACAAAAAAAATATATATATACATACAATATACATGAAAATCTCTGTACAGTGCTGCTGCTCTCTCGGCTCGTGAGAAAAAAAATACAGTCACACGCGCACTCGCTCGTTCGTCCTTTTCCTCCCTCCCACGCGCTCGATTCCCAATCGTGTCCCTTTTCAGCACTGTTTCCGTAATATTTTTTTTTTTTTATCGCTCTGCCGAGAAAATAGTCGGCCGGCAAAATTCACTTTCGAATCGATCGTTAAATAGAAAAATATCGCTTGGTCCTCGGTTGCAGTTGGTCGCAGAGAGGCGGGAGATGTGAGAATATCTTTTTTTTTTTTTTCATATATCTTTTTCTTTTTAATTCTTTTTTTTTCTTTTTAATCTTTGGCATGCGCAATCACTACTCCAAATATGAAATAACTAAAGGCTCATGTCCACGCGCCCCCTGCCTGCGAGAGAAAAAAGGAACGTCCTCGTGTTTCAAGCATTACGCTCTCGCGTCCTACTCGCGAGGAACGCGTACACCGAGGAAAAGATTGTGACAACGGTGCTAAGAAACTTTTTCGCATGCGTTCGCACGGTTCCGCGACGCTTCTGCCAACGCGGTTCTGTAAGCTCGCCCTTTCCCTCGCGGCACGGGGCGACGAGAGGGAAGACCTATGATAAAATGTCTACTGAAAAGAAAGCTGGGATGGAGAAACCATAAGTCGTAAGAAGAGGGGAAGAGCTTCGGACACGAGGGGGTGGGTTACGGGACGTATCAACCGAGATAGGATCTTCTCCTGTTGGCTACGTGTGTCGTTTCCTTTCTTTTTTCTTTTCTTTTTTTTTTTGTACGAATGGACAGCAGTGAAAGAAGAAAAAAAACCACGCGGATGCGCCTCGCACTCGTGCGTAAAAAATTCACGAATAGAAGATGGGGGGATATAAGTCGGTAAATGGTGGAAGTATGTAGTCGTCGGGGGGGGAAAAAAAGTGTTCTCTCTTCTTCTTTTCTTTGCTTCGCTTTTTTTTTCCATCGTTCTGCCGTTTTACTGTTTTCTCGCAGCGCCAAAAAGTCACCCGCAAAAAACACGTTAGCTCGGCGCAAAAATTTATGGTCGCAGAGAAAGATAGAGACACAGATAGAGCAAGAGATAGGAGGAAAGAGAGAGACAGAGAGAGAGAGAGAGAGAGAAAAAGACAGAGTACGAGGTAGAAAGATAGAGTAAGAGATAGAAATATAGAGCAAGAGATAGAGAGAGAGAGAGATAGACAGAGAATGAAGAAGGAGAGCAAGAGATAGTAAAAGAGAAAGAGAGAAACAGCAAGAGGTAAAGAGAAAGAATGAGATAAAGTGAGTGATTGAAAGAGATAGATAGATAGAGAGATAGATAGAGAGAGAGAGAAGGGCAAAGAGCCGGATTTTTCGGGCCGCGTCAAAAAATATTTCCGTCGCTCTTTCTGCTCCCTTTTGTTTCTCGCCAGCAGCATCCACCCGCGCATTCACCCACGCAAAAATCACAAAATTCTTCGCAAAATAACGCACGTTGATGCGGCCGTGGAATAAAGCGTGTCGTTTAAATCGATGGTCGGGATCTGTGTGTCGCGAGAGGGAGAGAGAGAGAGAGAAAGAGAGAGAAAGTGGCCACGGTGGCGCGCGGCGCGGTACGCGAAACAATCGAATTCCTGGATTGGTTTTTCATTTGTTGGGTTGTCCGTCGATGCGGTTTCCAGGATCGAGCCAAAGGAATCCAGAAGCGTGGACGGCAATGGCGATGGAGGAAGAGGAAGAGGAGACGGAGGAGGAAGCTTTCAGAGGGTCGTAGAGGGTTGCATGCGTTCGCGAGGAAATCGGAAACGGCGATTCAACGTGATCGATAGAAAAGAAATAGGGTGCGAGGGGGGGTGGGTTGGTAGAGCTCAGAGGTTCGTTAATGATCGCAATCGTCGATATTCTGACGTTACAAGCTACGTAAAAACGAGTTGCGAGTTTCACCGCAGATCGTTAAAGATTCCAGTACAAACGTAAAATAAAATACATACACATACAAGTGTAATAATATACTCTTTCTAGATACCTAGGAGAATAATGGTAATAATAATAATATATATATATAATATATAGAGAGATAATAATATAGATATATAAATATATATATATGTATAGATAAAAAATGTCAACACACGAAACAAAAAGGTAATACGTATAATAATATAGTATGAAATATAATACGTGGCATGTATAACAAATATATATATATATATATGTGAAAGTACGTATTATATCATACATATCGAGTAAAATAGTAATTCAATAATATCAAAGATACGATGTAACTTACAGAGGCAGAAGATTGGAGTAAATAGGTCGGTGTCTTGCATGCAGAGAACGAAGAAGGTGCACGTATATAGACAATATAGAGAAGAAGGGCTGGTATATATGATGGTATCATTCCAACGAGCTTGGTGAGTGTCAAAGTAAAACCAACAAAATAAACAAGAGAATGTTGACGAAAATACCGCATTAATGATTCTGTTGGTGCTCGGATTCGAGCGGAGAACGTCTTCCGGTATCGATGGTTTCGCTCACATAGAGACAAACAGAGAGCCTCCCTTCTCAGCCGGAACGTATCAAAGGAGACGCAAGAGAGAAAAAAAAAAGATAACAGAACTCTTCTTCGATTGTCCAGGCCTTCGATATAGTATATAAGCGAAACGCAACGACTGACGATTCTGCGCTTCGTCGAAACACCTTTTGGTCCGCCACGAGTGACTCGTGGCCGTCGAAGTACATGGATGAAGACAATGAAGAAAATCGTATGGATATTGGTATTCAAATGTTTCCAAGTACACCGCGATTAGTATGCGGTGCCCATCCCTTCCCCAGCCCTCGCGGTCGCGATTAGGCGATCAACGCGCGGCGTTCAACGTCTCCGGGACAGCTTCGCGGTTCTTTCGCGTCGGTCGCAAAATTTGTGAGAACTCTCACGGTACAGAGGGCGGGGGATCGAGTGTTTCAGGACGAAAGGGGTAAGGTTTCGAGAAAATTTTGCGAGCTCTGAAAGCCGTCCCGAAGCCGTCGACGTATTCGAAACTCGAGTCCGTCTCCTATCGCGTTCTCGCGGCGCGTCGTCGTTCGCTCTCAAACCGTACTCGTTTACGCACTCGCACACGCATTCAGCCACGCACCAATTCGCCGTGATCTCGACATTGCGAATACCGAATCATTGCGATCTCGGCTCGCGTTCTCTCGAGATCACCTCGAGATGGTGCGAATCAGGTTCCACGACGGTCGACGCTCGGGTCGGGGGTGGTTTCTCGGGGTAGGTTCTCAGCGCTGGTTGGATCGGCGCGATATAGCGCGCACCGCGTCTCGCACGACAACTGATAGTTAGCCGCGTGTACCCGGAATTTGCTCCTCGATACACCGGGTGCTCCACCTGACTTCGATGCTTCCGCCATCCCCCTCATTGTCAACCAGACGGGAAAAGTACGAGAGAAAACGCGACTCGGTTCGTAAACGGCGGACGTGGATCCACGTAGTTTTGTTTAAGACTTCGTTCAACAGAAAATCAAGCTCGTTTTTCTCGAAAACGAAGTCGTAAACGGAAAAATACGTTTAACTTGTACGTTAGGGGGTGATCCTTAGAGTACAAACACCATTCTCCTGTACTGTTACGTTCTCCGTTCGACGGCACAATTTACGACAAATCTTACCGTCTTACCCTCTTTCATATTTTCAACCACTAACTTTGAAAGACCGTCGATCAAAGGAAATACGTGTCGGACATTTGTCCGCGAACTACCTGAAACTCACCCCGTTACTCGTCTCGCAACTTGCTTTACATACTCTGTGATGTCCCGATTTGTCTGTGACTTCGGGTATCCTCGCAGTACACCTGTTTGAAATTTACCTCGAACGTTTCGTGATCGCTGATGTTCGATCAAAAAGAGTATCGCTAACCTCGAGGGATCGAGACCTCCCTTCCTGAAAAGAAGATCGTTCGATTTTCCACGAATAAAATCGTGCGATATCGCCGTACGTGTTCCTCGTGCCAGTTCGAAAATGAGAGGGGTGTATCGAACAACATTGACGTTGCATGGGACACCCGGTATAGATTCGGTACTCGGAGCGAGTAAATATCGAGGCGTGCGTACGCGCTTGCTGGCACGGGGCTCGGGTTCGTAAATACGCGCGCTCGCACACACAGACATTCTCACCCACGCACACGACCTACGTGCATGCGTGCACGCGTGTGCTGTTAGGCTGCCGGCTGTTTATTCGAAGCGAAGGGTGCTTTTCAAGTGGTGCGTTCGGTTCAACAGTGATGGTGATGGAATATACGTTCTACGAGATAGAGAGAGGGGGGACGTATATGAATATGCACATCGATTCCCTTAATCGATCAGCCGCCCTCGAAATCGGAGGAACTTCCCTTAACAATGGGCCAGACGATCCGAGACTCCAGTCGAGGAGCTGGAAGAATCCGTTTGCCGGAGAACGCGAACAAATTGCGTTCGCTTGGAATTCGGAGAGAGAATCAACCGGTAGTTTCCGCGCAAGCTTTTCTACGCGATGCTGTAGCAAAAATATCAAAAAAAGAAAGAAAAAATATCTGTCTTCCAGTTTTCGCGCTGAACGTTTCATCGAGTTTGATTAGCATCGTTGCAAGCTGCCGACGCGCCTCGAAATTCTCGATCGTTCGCAGCTCGCGGCGATGCCAAACGACTTTGATAACATTTTCAGCACGTTCGGAATTGACTCTTCTTCTATTTTTTTTTTGTTCAATTTTCATCACAGTCTCGCATGCGAAAAAGGCTTCCGCGATTTTCTCCGCTCCGATCCCGAGAGAATGCAATTTCGTTGCGCGTTCGTCTAGCGAATTAGTCGTTCCAGTGTCTCGAGAAGTTTCAATTTCTCCGGAGCATTTTGTCGAAAGTTATCCCGTTTCGAGAGGCGTTTGATCAATCGGCCGATTCGGCGCGCATGCCGGCGAAAGGCGTGCGTCTACCCGTGTGTGCGACACAGGTGCGTAAGTACTCGTCCTCCTCCACCTCCACCTCCTACTCCTACTCTTTGATCGTGCGCGACACGCGTGTGTGCGAGAGACTTTACCATGCGTGCGTTGGTGGGTGCGAATCGAAAACAACGGTGCCCGTATATAGTGATAGCGTTAATCAAGAACTGAACGAGAGAGAGAGAGAGAGATAGAAAGAGAGAGAGAAAGAAAGAGAAAGAGAGAGAGAGAAGATGAGAACAAAAAGAAAGGAAAACAAAATAGAACGACAGTGATACAGCGACGTATATTATATCTATACCTTTTGTCACCGGTGACCCGTGCACACATTTATACCGAGACTGACGAGAACGATCACGTGTGCAGATATTAATATAATAAATTTATATATATATAATATATGTATAAGATATGTAGAGAGAGAGAAAGAGACAGAGAGAGATAGAGAGATAGAGATAGAGAGAAAGAGTGAGAGAGACAGTTAGAGAGATAGATAGAGAATATAGAGATCGATAAGTATACGTTCAAGAAAAACGATCGAATTATAATGTATAATAGTGGTGGTGTACTAGCGGCGACAATAACATTAACGAACGAGTATATACGTATATAGAGACACGACGGTGAACTTTTGTGCTTGACAATGTGCGAGCTTACACGGCAGGGTGCTTTCAGCAGTGCTTTTTATCGTTCCGCCTCGCTTTGCCGAGTCTGCTCTTAGAGGGTGGACGGCTGTGGATCGGTCGGTCCGTAAACGGGACAATACGCGGGAGGAAAACTGTTGGGGGTAGTTCGGTGTACGGGATGGAGGAGGTAGAGGGTGGTTGTTGGCGAATCGTAGGGGGTGGAAGAGGGTGGTGGGACTGGTCGCTCGGTGAAACGAAAGAGGATCCCTGGGCGTACCGGTGCAGTGGTGCCGAGTGCAAAAGGTTCGAGGGGAACGTCGTTAGAGACGCGTCCGTACGACTTTTTCCGCGACAATGACGCCTCCACAATGCTCCTCTCGCAACAAATGATTCCGATTCCGCGTCCGACCAAGGTCTTCGATTATTTTTTCCCCCCGAAGACAAAAGAGCTGCCGTTTTCGTCCGCGCTGTCTCCTCTTCCAGACTCTACTCGTTTTCTCCACCCACGCGCGTCCCACTAAAACGACGACGACGACGACGACGACGACGGCGACGACGACACAGCAGAAACACGCGCGCGTCCCGTGCTCGTCGTACGACGCGTCTACGGACCACCGAAAGAGAACAAGAGAGAGCGAGAGAAAGAGAGAGAGAAATAGTAGAAATAGAGAGAAAGAGAAAGAGAGATATAGTTCAGACGGTATAGCAAAACATACGCGGCAGAGGAAACGAAAAGAGAAGAGAAAAACGAGAAAAACAAAGCGTCGATGTTCGTATTATTCCCCGTTCGATTTCGTATCGTTGCGAGAACTTTTTCTCTCTCGGAGGAGGATGATTCGCTCTGTTTCAACGTGTACGCCCCTTGTTAAACCGATTAGGGTTGAGTGGCCGGTTTTGGTGCACGGTGGGTTGCAGGACTCGTGGACGGGGGTGTTATTGAAAAAACTGTGACACCATGCAGGGTGAATCGGTACCGAATACATCGGGGAACGGGATCCTGGGATCGGGAGTCGAAACGAAAAGCAAAATTTCTTCATGCATCGTCATGCCATTCATCGGATAACCCTGGACAATTTGTTATATATGTATAGTTGTTATGTGACAATAGTTTTCGGGGGGAGCCGGTTAGGCAGACTCGACGTAGCTCGACGTTTCTTTGTGATCTTTTCTGTTTTGGTTGTTTTCTTTTCTTTTTTTCCATTTTTCTTTTTTTTTTTGCTGGGAGACAGGTGTGTCGAAGGAACGTATCGGAGGGAGATCGGAAAATGAGACGATGGGCGGGGGGGTTCCACGTGATGTGATGAATGATCGATTATTCGGGATCGAGTTCTTTTGGTGAGATCGAGGAATCGATTAAACAAACGAAGGCATGCTCTAAACATGTGCAAACAATAGGTAGAACTAAATCTTAACTAAAGACAGAAGAGCCTTATATATCAGAGATATGTAGAGATATATATGTATAAATATATATACGCACCAAGTACATGGGTAAAGCGTACATGGTGTGTATCCTATATGTACATATATATATTTATATATGTGTTTATATGTTTATAGTGAAAAAAGTGCGTTTTATATATATTCTTTGTGTGTGATACATACGCTATAGTTCTTTTTATATATATACGTAAGCGTTTTATTGGCAAGCTGCCGTCCTCGTTTCGCAGTCATTATTTCCGACCGATAAACGTTGCTCTGCTTTTGTCTCTGTTCTTCTATCTCTCTCTTTTTTTATTTTTTTTTTTTTTTTGCAACCGGATCAAAGTTGCAATCTCTTATTCGATAGTGTTCGTTTGATCTGTTCGTTTTTTCGTGGTTGTTGCTTGTTTTCTATTTTTTCTATTTTTTTTCATTTTCCGAAAGGAAATTGTCAACGCAGCGGCGTTAATAATGACGCGAAATGCAGATCGGGACGGTCAGCTTGGTTTTGTTTTTCTATCTTCATTACACGTGGCAAGAGTGAGTCAACGAACTAAAAGAGAGAAACGAAACATCTTTACAGACGTAACCACGGTAACCATCAGAAAGAACATTGAGTGTGAATGAGTACATATCATTAGACAGTCGATATAATACGTTAGGTGCGAATAAATCTTAAAAACTAGTTGTTCAAAACCTGGATCATCCTCCTGCAAATGCTTTAAGGAAAGACAAAAACACGTGAGTGAGTATAATTAGAGTATTAGTCAAAAGCGTGTTAAAATGGGTATCCAAGTTTGAATATAGTTGGGGGATGATTTTTCTTTTACTTTTCAGTTTCTGATCAATCCGGGGGGGGGGGGGGGCGGTGTCAAAAAACCAACGGCAACGGACTTTGGGGGAAGAGTGTTGCGATTAGGCCCTGTAAAAATTAGTTAGAAAACGATCTCATTCTCGGATCTATCTTTTCTTTTTTTTTTTTGTTTTTTGTGGTTCCGGTTGTTTTTCTATCGTTATGCTCGAGAGGGGGCAGGGGGGCGGGGGGATGAAATACAAATGTTACAATTAAATCAGCTGAGTTCAAAAATTGGTTATCAGCTTCCGTAAAAATCCGTGGCTGCGTGCACCTGGAAAAAATTCTTCTGGGGGTGTGTGGGGGCCTTGGGGGACATACTAATTTTTGGGGGGGCGGGGCGGGGTGAAAGTAGTCCGGGTCGTCATCTGGGTCCATAGAGAAATGCGTGGAGATTCGTTGTAGCAAAAATTCCAAAAATATAAAATCTCGCCAGCCAAAAAATGTACGGCCAACACATGGTTCCGCGCGTCTCGTACGCGAAGGGGTAGTCCGCGTGTCCCGTATCAAAAACCATTGGGATTCGTCGTCGGGGTGTTTTGCCAGAGAAGCTTATAAAGGAGAGCTTGATGGTGGACCAAAGAGAGCGTTTGAAGGAGAGACACGGAAAAATAGTGCGCGCGTTCAAAAGTTGCGTTCGCGCGGCAAAAATCAATATCCACCGCGGTGTGGCGATCGAAAAAAAGGCTCCGCGAATCACATTATATGTATATCTCTCGGCTACGGCTTACTCAATTGTCATCTATGCTTACTATCTTTTTTTTCTTTTTCTTTTTTTTTTTTGAATCTCTTTCAACTCCGGTTGTCGCGCAACGGAGGGCGTGAGAGGCCTCGATAGTTCGTTTCTCGAAAGCGTTAAACTGAAAAAGTTACAGAGTGGCCTGAGAGGGAGAACGCTATTTTATAATATATTTTCTGTACAATACGATACAAATACATAATTACGAGTGAAAACGAAAGAAATCGTTTAAATACAGAGTACAGCGATAATAATGCAATGTAAACGGAAACACAGGAGAGACTGAGAGAAATAGAGAGAATGAGATAGAGACAGAGAGAGAGAGAGAGAGAGCGAGAGAAAGGGAAAGAGAGAGAGAGAGAGAGTGAGAGTTTGATAGAAAAAGATAAACATAATTGTTATCGATGAAATACAGAGAAATGAAATATCAGTGGAAAAACAAACTAGGAGAACGAAAAACTCGTAAAAGAGTTGTTTTGGGATCTGAGAGTATTTGAGTGTTAGTTGAGGGAAAGAGACTGGGTTTATCATTGTAAAGAGAGAGACAGAGAGAGAGAGAGATAGAGAGATAGATAGAGAGAGAGAAAGTGACGTTAGCGGAATCTGAAATCGAAAAGACATTTAATACACGGTGGGTGTACGTAGGAATTTCGTAGCAGACGGCCGATCGAAAGAGTTAGGTTGGCAGCCGGGCCGCGTGAACGAACAATCTGACGGGCGCGGTGATCGCGACCCGCGCTGGAAAATCGCGCGATCATCTTCGGACTGATTTTTGGCGGGCTTTTATATTTTTGGCTCTTGCGCGACGAACTTTCGCGATTAACGTCGCCTTCGCAAGAGTTTTGTGTCTCTGTACAGGAAGCGTGGCGCTCGAGTTCGAGGATATCCTCCTCTCTCCGCGATCAGTTCTCGCTCGCAAAAAGAAAAAAGTAATTTCGTTAAATCGTCAAGAGGATTTGGAGAGATCTCTTATCGGACGGTCCGGATAGGTTTGCTCGAGGAATCGCGCGCCACGCTTCGACAGCCGGACGTAAACGTAGAAGGATCGTGAAATGAACGTCAGTGATACATACCGTCCTCGTGAGTTCTGACCGAGATAGGATAACTCGGGGGTCCGTCACCTACGCTGGTCCCGGCCAATACCCAAATCCGGTACTCGGTCCATTTTTTCAGTTCGTCCAACTCGAATCGCGTGTTATTCAGTTTGATAACCCTCGCCTCAGAGTCGGAGCGTCCGCTCTCGACGACTTGCAGCTTGTAGTACGCGATCCTTCCGTTCGATCGATCGTCAGGCGGGGGTTCCCATGTTACCAATATGGAGGTCGGGCTGTTCGCTTGTCCGCTTACATTGCGAGGCGGAGCCCCGGGGACTGTATAACACTCAGTTATAGGGGGTGGGAGAAACAAAAACGAAAACGAGGGTCGGGAGAAATCGAACGTCGGTCGCCGAACGATCGGTGCCCGTGCTCGAGGCTTCCGGGCCCCGCGAATCTCGTCCTGGAAGCTCGCCATAACGTTCATCTTATCCCATAGATCTTTGCTCGTCGAGTACTCTTCTTACGCGCGACTAGTGGATTGCGGATTTCATGCGTTTACAATGTGCAAAGTATCTTTCAAACACGAGAAAACATACTGCAACGAACATTAATTGGAGGGTCCTTCATGCAAAATAAAAATGTTCTACCTTACCCTCTTCGCGAGAACCTTTTCTCGCGAAGGGACTAAGCGAAATCTTGGGACTTCTCCCCGAAGATGTTTTCTACATCGAGGGGACTTAGAAAAATTTGTCTGCGTCTGCATCTCGAGAGAGAACGAACTAGAAAATATACAAGGTGGTTGGTAACTGGTGGTACAAGCGAAAAGGGGGTGATTCTACATGAAAAAATAAGTCGTGAATATAGAATAAAAATTGTTCGTTTGAGCCTTTGTTTTCGAGAAAATCGACTTTGATTTTTCCCCTTTCATACTTTAAAACAATCGAATACGTTAGAAACTGTTCGTAGAAATTTAATTAGAAGAGCAGAAGTATGTGTTCTGCAGAATGGGCAACATTTTCAGCAATTTTTATAATAATAAACTTAATAATAAACGTGAGATCCGTTATAACGAGTCATGATCAAGTGCACGCGTACTTTGCGAAAATTCAAAGTCGATTTTCTCGAAAACAAAGCCTCAAACGAACAATTTTTATTCTATATTCTCGACTTATTTTTTCATGTACAATCACCCCCTTTTCGCTTGTACCACCAACTACCCTGTATACTCGTATCACGCTACGTTTTGAATTTCACTGTTAACCCTTTTCAATAATGTGCAAAGATCATGCAAAATAAAAATGTTCTACCCGAATCGCAACAACCGAGAGATAAACGAAGATCGATTTTCTTTCTTGACGCGTCGGATGGGGTGCAAACGATGCTGCAGCAGTATTTCGAAATTCTTCCGTTCCAAATTACAGTTAGCCACTTTTACTTTGGATTTCACTGTTAACCCTTTTCAACAGTGTGCAAAGATCATGCAAAATAAAAATGTTCTACCCGAACCGCAACAAACGAGAG
>CM052092.1:1729834-1744485 GCA_028453745.1 Agapostemon virescens
ATAGCAGAACGAAAAATCTGTCGCCGGTCCGTAGGGACCGACGAGGCCTGAACGGAAAGTCCAGCGCTTAACGTGTTAATTAACTGGTACTAGCAGTATGACCTTGATGAATTTAATATATAGTTAATCGATACCTGTTGAATTTCCCGATACAATTTTCTATCAGAGAAGCGTCTAGAAAACCATGGCATATTTTCCGCGATACGTTTTCAACAGGATTAGATTACACCCGGCGTACGCCAGGCAAGGATTAAAATTGACATTGAAGTTTACTTTGCAGCATCTGTACACCTCGTCGCCGTTTTCGGGTTACCTGTCACTTGATATGAGGGAAGTGCCCCCGGGCGAGCCACCTCGTCGACCTAATCCCAACACTCCCGTCGATGGGAACCCCGAAGTGTCTGTGAAAACCAGCGGCCAGGAGCCTGGAATGGTGTGGGTGGTCGGTCCCATAATCGCGTCGCTGATGGTCAGCGTGTTCCTCATTCTACTGTTTGTCATTAAAAAGTAAGTAGTCGATGCGCACTGTGAAAGTAAGGGAACTCTTTAACCCCTTGCACTACGATTTATTTTACTGTTACCTTAAGAAAAATACTTTTCACGTTCATAATTTCGGAAAAAAAAAGAAAATAATTTATATTCATTCTATGTCTACGTGTTCTCCAGTCTCTATATATCGATAACTACAAAATAGAACTCTATTATTCTTTAGAAGAAATAAATTATATATACTTTTATTTGATTCCGTTCAAAATCATTATCACGAGTCTGACTCGTTGTTATAGTGCAAGGGGTTAAAATTTCAATGATCTGGCTATCGACGGTAAGATCGATTCGCTGCGCTAGCAAGTTTAAAACGGCTGGTCGATTCTTTGTTTAACCCTCGAAAAATCGGTACGTTTATTGTAAATAATTTTCCGAGGAATTTCGAGTTTATCGTCGAGAAGTTTGCGGCGACGAGCGCGAGGGTAGCGCGACCTAGATTCCTAGCCGAAGCACATATACGCCCGTTCGGCAGTAAAAAGTAGCCGACTCAGCTACAGCGGTCGATCTGGGAAGAAGCACAGTATTAAAAGTTATAGTTTAAATCCTCGTGTGGAGGAAGATTGAAAAACTTGGGAGGCAATCGCTTTCGACGAATCGAATGACAGAGTCCTTTTTGTTTTCGCAGACGAAGACAGCCGTGCAAAGCACCGGATCAAGCGGCGGTGACGCGTCCGCTTATGGCAGCGGACATCAGCTCGAATCACGCGCCCTCCGATCCCGTGGAGATGCGTCGGCTGCTGTTCAAGACGCCGGCGATGTCCTCGCACCCGCCTATCGACATCGCCGAGCTGGGCAACCATATCGAGTCCTTGAAAGCGAACGACAATCTGATGTTCAGCCAGGAGTACGAGTCGATCGAGCCGGGACAACAGTTCACCTGGGACCACTCGAACATGGAGGTGAACGTGTCGAAGAACCGATACGCGAACGTGATCGCGTACGATCATTCTCGCGTGATCCTTCAGACGATCGACGGCCTAACCGGCACGGACTACATAAACGCAAACTATTGCGACGGCTATCGAAAGCAGAACGCCTACGTGGCCACGCAGGGACCTCTGCAGGAGACGTTCGGAGATTTCTGGCGGATGTGTTGGGAGCTGCGATCCTGCACGATCGTGATGATGACGAAGCTCGAGGAGCGGACCAGAATAAAGTGCGACCAGTACTGGCCGAGCAGAGGATCGGAGACGTACGGCCTGATGACAGTGACGATCACCGACGTGCAGGAACTGGCCACCTACTGCATCCGATCGTTCCAAGTTTCGAAAGCCGGCTCCTCCGAGAGACGAGAGATCAAACAGCTACAATTCACCGCCTGGCCCGATCACGGTGTTCCCGAGCACCCTGCTCCGTTCTTGCAATTCCTGCGTCGCGTCAAATCCATGAATCCTCCGGACAGCGGTCCGTTGATCGTCCACTGCAGCGCCGGCGTCGGTAGAACCGGTTGCTTCATCGTGATCGACTCGATGCTCGAGAGGATCAAGCACGAGAAGATGATCGACATCTACGGGCACGTGACTTGTCTCCGGGCGCAGAGGAACTACATGGTGCAGACCGAGGATCAGTACATCTTTATACACGACGCGCTCTACGAGGCTGTTATCTGTGGCAACACCGAAGTGCCCGCCAGGAATCTGCACTCTCATATCCAGAAACTGATGCAGCCGGAGATCGATAATATTACCGGCATGGAACTGGAGTTTAAGAAGCTCTCGAACATCAAGGTCGACTCGTCGAGGTTCATCTCGGCGAACCTGCCTTGCAACAAGCACAAGAACCGCTTGGTGCACATACTGCCATACGAGTGCACCAGGGTCTGCTTGCAGCCGCAGCGCAACATCGAGGGCTCGGATTACATAAACGCGAGCCTGATCGACGGCTATCGCTATCGCGGGGCCTACATCGCCACGCAGGGCCCGCTCTGCGACACCACCGACGATTTCTGGCGAATGCTTTGGGAGCACAACTCGACGATCGTGGTCATGCTGACGAAGCTGAAGGAAATGGGCAGGGAGAAGTGCCATCAGTACTGGCCGTCCGACAGATCGATCAGATACCAATGCTTCGTTGTCGATCCGATCGCCGAGTACAACATGCCACAGTATATCCTGCGAGAGTTCAAAGTGACGGACGCTAGGGACGGTGCGAGTCGCACCGTCAGACAATTCCAGTTCATCGACTGGCCCGAGCAAGGTGTTCCCAAGTCCGGGGACGGGTTCATCGACTTCATAGGACAGGTGCATAAAACGAAGGAACAGTTCGGCCAGGATGGGCCCATCACGGTGCACTGCAGCGCCGGAGTCGGACGAACGGGGGTCTTCATCACGCTCAGCATCGTCCTCGAGCGTATGCAGTACGAGGGAGTCGTCGACATCTTCCAGACTGTCAGAATACTGCGGACGCAACGCCCAGCAATGGTTCAAACCGAGGTTCGTCGCGTTTTACTTTAACCCTTTGACTGCGGCGCGATCTTGGAGCAATACACTAATATGGACGCCGCGGTATTCGCTTGTCCAGCGACGAAAACAGTGCGCCGAGATTTAATACTGTTATTAGGGTTTAAGAAAATAATTGCAAAGAATTATTGTGTTACATAAAAAGGGTAAGTTCCCTGTTGAATCGATTGGCGAAACAGTGAAGACGTTGCAGAAAGAAAAATTCATGTATTCTGATAGATTCGTGAGTCAAAAGGTTAATGTGTACTCTGACCTTTCTCTGATTAGAATCGAGCTTGTTCTTCGAGGTCTTCCAGCGTGAAAATAATCTTGTTCGTTCAGAAACCATTGGCGAAGATTAACCCTTAACGGTCCGGATGTGTTTCAAGTTTACTTCCCACCAGGGAAGTTTTCCATACGAAGAGAAGCTGTAAAACATTTTTAAATCAAGTATAGAAAAAGAAATAATTTTATTTTAGTGAAAATTTATTAATATATATAGAGAGTAATAATAATAACTATATGATTTAAATTTTATATTCTTTTAGAGTAAGTGAAAGTGCAATGCCGCTTATACGGCGGCATTGGTCCGTTAAGGGTTAATACCGTCCTTAGGGTTTGAAAAAATAATTGCAAAGAATTATTATGTTACATAAAAAGGGTAAGTTCCCTGTTGAATCAATTGGCGAAACAGTAAAGATGTTGCAGAAAGGAAAATTCGTATATTCTGATAGATTCGTGAGTCAAAAGGTTAACACTTTATCGACCGGCGATTATTTCAGAATTTTTGTAAGGCCCATGATCCATGACTGAAAACTTTTTAATGGGTCCATCAACGCTGACAGCAATTTTTATTGCGGATCAATAATGCATCCCCAATAATATTGTCTAATAATGTTGTTACAAATTCAAATGTAAAAATAGAATTTTAAGCTTCATTTTGATACAGCGCGAATATTGAAAAGCCTATTAACCCTTTGCACTCGAGTGGCGACTCTGAGGCGCCAAGAAAAATTGACAAACTATTATTTAAAATAATTTAAACATCGCTGTCTTTATGTTTAAGAAATTGATAAAAATGTATGTGTTGTAAGGACGAATAACAGTAGAAAATAGTATATACATAAAGTGAAATAATCATGTGGAATGAAAATATCCTAAGTTAGGGAAAATACTCTGGTTTTCTAGTTCAAACAGCTTCGAGTGCAAAGGGTTAATAGGCTTCCGGTCGATAAAGTGTTAATATGTACTCTGACCTTTCTCTGATCAGAATCGAGCTTGTTCTTCGAGGTCTTCCAGCGTGAAAATAATTTTGTACGTTCAGAAACCATTGGCAGAGATTAAAACGCAAGTTTCATTTTCAACCGACTAAATATAATAATTCTGGACCCCAGAAGCTACTAAAAGCGATTCTCAATTATTGTTCTATCATGATTTAACGTGTAGAATGAAAACTAAATTTCTGAAAGATTGCAGGTTAGAGAGAACGTCCTGATTATTGTATTTAGCATCGAGAGACACGTTAGGTTGAAAATTAAACTGTATCCGGATAATTTCGATCGTAAAATGAGCCGCAGCTAGGTCCGGAAGTCGCGATGAACTTTGATTCGATGACGTCGACTGACTTTCCAAGTGTTTTTAACCGCTTGTTTCTCTATCCGCAGGATCAGTATCAGTTCTGCTACCGCGCCAGTTTGGAGTACTTAGGTTCGTTCGACCACTACGCCAACTGACAACCCGACTCCCGCGAGGACAGTGAACAGTCGAGAGCGCGAAGGGATCGACAGAGGAGCGACAGAGACGTGGGCGAGCGAGCGAAAATACGACGCGTCTAGTACAATGAAGTACTCGAGAAGTACGTAAACAAAACAGAAAAATTAAGATAATGAATATCGAGGGAGCCGTAGTCTATACGAAAAAGATATAAAAAGAAAAAAAGAAAACGATTCCGGGGCATAACGTACGATACTCCTACCTTCCAAGGACAAATACAGTAGCGAAAAGAAAAGAATAAAAAAAAAAATAAAAGTATATAAGGCGATAAACTTACTATCTTCTTGGACAACTAAACCGTAGCAGCCAAGTATCTGTAGTCAATGGTGTTTGAAAAAGTCCCGCGAAAGAACGTGCGAAGGACTTTTCTTCGATTTGTTTTCGGAACGGCATTTTGATCGCGTGCCGGACCCAGAAAACCTTTTTGTCCAGAGCGAGTCCCGGCTCGAGTAGCGAAGGGACAAGACTGCCGTGTAGGGAAAAGACGTGTGCGGCTCGTAAAAAAAAAGAAAAAAGAAACGTAGAAACGAAAAAGATAAAATAAAATAAACAATCATATCCGTAGAAGTATTCTTTTCTCGAGGTTTCCGTTTTTTAACCGATCACGAGAAGCGCGAACGCTCGACGTGGAGATGCACGGAGGAGGAGGAGGAAGATACAAGGATGAGGATGAGGATGAGAAGAGAGAACCAAGGCGAGATGGAGCAACTTCTTCGCTGAGAAACATATCCGCAACGAGCCGCCTCGCGACCGCTCGACCCTTTTTGCCGAGCGGCTCGGGAAACTTTATGGTTGCTCGATCGAGCCAAAGTCTGACGAGAATCGTCGCCTTCGCGATCGTCCGCCACGCGATCGTGCTCCGTGACAGCTTCGCACTATCACGAGAAACACATCAAAAAAAGTTCAAACTTTCCTATTATACTGTTGGAATACACAAAGTGCTTCCATTTCTCGGCGCGGGAAAAACAATGAATCGAGCAGCATAGCAGCAGACCGTGGCACGTTCGTGTGAGAAAAGAAACGAAGGGAAAAAAGGGAAAAAAAGTACTTATTATCGAAGCGACGAAAAAGGCTGAACTCGGGACAGAAGTAGAAGAAGAGAAGAGAAAAGGAAATAAAACCGCCAGCGATCTCCGTGGACGAGTATCGAGAAACCAGAAAGAGAACTATAAGCAAATTTCCGCTCACTGACAAGAAAATTACCGTACTGCCAAATCGACAATTATTCATGCTGAGCCCATTACGCACGATAGGGATCTTCTCATTACCTACTGTAATTTTAAGTAGATCGTAAGCGGATTGTTTTAAGATTAGGGTTAATAAGCGACGCCATTAGAAGACGAGGATACGAGAGATAAACATAGAGAGAGAAAAGAAAATAAAACAGAAGATGAAGAAGAAGAAGAAGAAGAAGAGAAAGAAGAAGAAGAAGAAGAAATACTAAACTATAAAAAGCAACAATACAAGAACTCGTGCGGTTTGAATGATGGAAGAGTGAAAGGAAACGGTGCCTATATTCAATTAAAATGCACAAACGTGTTTTTGTGCTGGTTTCTATGAGAACTAATTTAAACTAGAAGCACTGTATGTCGGGTTTTGCGTACTGTTCCCCCGAGCCCTCGACACCCTCGTGTACAAAGTTCCACCAGTAGGCTTCTACCTCGACGACTTTTACAATTTTCCCTGAGACCGATTCGAAACAGAATCGCGTTCTCTCCGCAACTTCGATCATTCCTGGCTCGGTTCACGCGACTAAACTTTTCGCTTATATCCTCTCTCTCTATTTCTCTCTCTTTCACTCTCTCATACACTCTCTTGCGCGCCGCGGGAGATTAAATAAACTTGTTTCGTTTCGTCCGTAGTTTAACGATTTAAGAGAGAAAACCGCCGCCGGAGCCCTTAGGAGTCAACGAATCTCGTAATTAAGTCTCGTCATTCCACGCACCAGCACCAATCTCGAGGAAAGAAAGAATATAACAAAAAGAAAAGAAAAAAAAAAAAGAAATGATAATGAGAAGAAAAGCCGAACGAACCGCGCCGAGATGAATATCGATCGGATCCATCAACCGCCGCATCTCCTTTTTGATAACGATAGAAAATCTTTCGACGTATATTCATTGTACAATTTGTAATTCGAAGGGTTACAAAACGGTTCGTAGTCTATGAAGACAATAAGCATATGTGCTCGTTTGTATATCTACTGTATCTCGAGGAATCTTCATCGTATTGTTCGGTATAGAAGCGTTCCCGTTGCTGTTCGATAGGGTGGAACGTGAAATTCTATTTACTAAAGTATGTAAGTATATAATACAATTACGAATGTACGCTCTATCTCCGACCCCCTTCTATCACACTCTCTCTCTCTATTTCTCTCCATTGAGAAAAAGGATTCTTTCGTTGCTGTTTAACGGCGTTCGTTCGTTCGGCTTGGTTACGCACCACCGAGAACAAAAAAAAAAGAAATAAATAAATAAATAACACCGTCAGCATTAACAATTTCTGGCACACGATCTTTCGATTCTTCGCCGGTGAATCGAGCAACGTTCAAACATTCTTTTCGGTTTGATATTAGTGGTTCGAGGGTAAGGAATTGTGACTAAGTGTACATAAATGCACCGTCTGTCATTAGCAACATTATATAAATATATAAATATAAATAAATGAATGAATAAATGAATATATAAATAAATGAATAAATATATATAAATAAGATGATCGAATAATATATATGTATATAAATATATATATCATATATCTATTTATATATAGATATATATTATAAATATCGCAAATGAAGAGAATAAGCATTGAAGAGAGAAATAAAAAAGAAGCAAAGGAAAAGAAAAGAAAGGAATAACGAAAGAACGATAAGAAAAAAGCAGTGGATATTTTCCAGACTATTCGGGATTGAAACAAGTTTAATCCGATAAAGCACGTTGTTATCAATATAATATATATATATAAATGTGTATATTTCGGCAATTATCATTTGATACGCTTCTCATTTCCGCGTGCATTTCTGACATTTCTATGAGTTCTATTTTTTTTTTTTATTTTTTTAAAGAGCCTCTCCACGTACACGGATATAGTTTTTACGCGAGATTTATATCGGACGACACTGCACGTACGGCCGAGCGTTATCAGAATGTGCATTTATCATTGTCCCGTCATCCTCGATCGTTCTGTTTCACGTTGTTAAAGACTGAGGGCCATTGTGTCTAATCCATTGCCACGAGCGCGCATTCACCGTACTAGCAAATGTAATTAAATGGCTCGAGCATCGTTCGAATGATAAATTTACTTAAAAATGAAATATAAAAGTAAACCGTAAAGCGAAAAAACCATTCTGTCTCTCGAAACGTCGTCGTCGCGCGGAATTTTTGCACGGACTCGTTTTGCTCGGTGAAATCGAGCCGAGATATCGAACTCAGTATTATAATTCGGAATAACACACACACACGCGCGTTTTGCTTTTTCTCGTTGTACTTTCCGTTTGCCTTTATCTCAGCGATATCGTGCTTCTGTCAGAATTCGAATTCGATGTACTTGTATTGTACTGGCAATGAATATTATGGACGAAACGGACCGTGAACGCAAATCAAATGCAGTGACTACGAATCTCTCTCTCTCTCTCTCTATCTCTCTTCTACGGAGAGAACATGTGCTATTATCGAAGAGTACAATTGGTATAGAAACCTAACCGGAAGACAACTCGAATACATTTTTTTAAGATATTGATAAATATTGTTATACGTCATTCAAACAGACACGTACACACACACACACACACACACACACACACACACACACACACACACGCACGCACGCATGCGTTTCACACGCGCGCATACCCACACATACAGAAAAGAGAAAAACACGCGCACACAGAGACAGAGACACCGTAAATGTTTTACTATACGGACTTTCTTTAGTCGTTGACAAAGGCTGATGAACAAATTCAACATTCACCGGATGAAAATGAACATTCCTCCAGAATAAGAAAACCCAAAAACCAAAAAAAAAAAAAAAGAAAGAAAGAAAGGAAAACAAGATAATAAGCGACGAAGTCTTTTTGCTCTAGAACCGCATTCTTTGCCCAAAATAGAATTTTTGCCCTTTTTCGGCAGGTAGCTAAAAACTTCGATCATTCGATTTTTAATCGTGTACCTTTTAACACGCTGACGAAACAAAAAAAAAAGAAGAAAATGAAAGAAGAGAAATCGGAAAATCGTTTACGCTCCGCACGTGGTGCGGCATTTGCCAAGAATGGTCGATAAACTTCGTGTATTAAAGTTCCAGACTATAAACAAATAAACAAACAAACAAACAAACAAAACAAAAAAAAAATGAAAAGGAAAGAAAAGAAAAGATAAAAAGAGTGAAAGAAAAACTACAATACGTTCGCGCGAAACGAAAAATTAAACGATTGTATAAAATATATTACTAGTTATAAGTTGGTAGCGTTAAATTGTATTCGATGAATTTACTAATACGAAGAAGTCCACGATATTCGTATATTTATAAGAGTACCGATCGTAACGTGAGATTACGTTTTTTTGTATCATTCCGAGACCTTTTTGTGTATGTTGTACCTTAGCTGCGTGTCTATTGTTAATGTTTATAATTTTTTTATATCCCCTCCTACCCCTCCCCTAAAGGAAAAAAAAAAAACAACTGTATAGCAATACGTGGTTTGTTGTATTCTTCTTCTTAAACAGACGGAAAACGAAAATAACGAGGAAATAATTAATAATAAATAAATAAATAAATAAAAACGAAAGAAGGCAATGCAACTCGTACGTTTCTCGGAGCAGTAACTCTATTATGAACTGTGACAAATTGCAATCGGCCGCCAATGCTCCGGCGCAATATTTACGTCGAGGTTGTTTACCGTGCGTGAGGTCATCACGAATTCATCGACTCGATGACCCCCGTGAACGATCACTACAGCCGTCGATAACCGGGGAGAGAAAAAGGTGAATGAAAAAAAAGACAAAGAAATAAGTCGAATCTAAATATCGTTGAAAGAATGGGAAATTATTTTGTGATACTTTCTTGCCAGAAAGAATACAACAGGCTAAAGTGAATATGATAAATGTAATGTTACTAATTAACACCTATGCAAATTAAATATTGTGTAATAGGAAGTCTGTTGACAAGGAGAAAATAACGTGTACATTATGTATTGCCTTGCGGCATCAATAAACTAATAACTAACGTAAAATAATGTACCTCCTGCTTCGTCCTTTATTCTATACCTAAATCATTGTAGCAACGAAGATTGTTATGCTACTTTGTGTTATACGGTTTTCCTTTAGAAACTAGTGTACTCGAGGATAGACAACTCATTGACACTCATTGTAGGAGAAACAAACGCCAACTTTCAAGGTAGCTTGTTTATTATATTATTTCGTGGCGACTTAATCTATTAGACAATTATCGTATAGTTATGTACAAACGTTTATCTCTAATGTAGATAATCACGTGTTCCTTACTGCCCGGTATGACAACGGTTCTCTTAAATAGTAGTTGGTTCGTTTGGATTGGTCGTTGGAGGACTTCTAGTCATCATCGACGCAACCTGCGATTAAAATGATAATTATCTTGTGCCCCTTAACTTACGAATTATAATTGTCTAGGAAGAAGTCTGTTAATAAGCTTGTCAATGGCTCGGTTATATGTTAAGGAAGCTTGCATCGAGAAAGGTGTTGGGGATGGGTTTGGAAAGCGGCGGTTTCAATGAATTCACGAACATTTTGTATGACCTGCTTCCTGAGAAAATCACTGGTCACCGCGGATATGTTGCGGTCGTTTCCCATTTTGCATTTTATGTAGCCGTAAAGATTCGCGCCGTTCAGTGCAATCGCGATGCACACGAGCAGCAGCCACTTAAATTTCAGACCAAACAAGGCTACCAAGAAAAATATCGACCACAACAACGGGCAAAGTATCAAGGCCAACCAAAAGATACGCGCTTCCGTTGCATTAATGCGATTCTGTTGAGCACCCTGAAAAACAGGGTACATAGTAGACCTTGTAGTTTACAACCAGTACTTACGACGTAACCTGTAGCTAGCATTTTGCATAAGGTGATGCAACTCTACATTCTTACTAAATTACTATCTCTTTGGACAGACACAGGTTGCGAACATAAAACGTGAAAACTGGTAGTCCCTGAGCTCAATAAAGTGTTATACGATTATTCCTCGAGAATGAAAGTGACTAAGTTAATGGGCTAAGTTAATTAACCGGCAAAGTTTTAAAACTTTTACTCAAAAGCAGGACAAACCTTTTTAGATTCAAACACCCAATGGCTCTTTCCATTGTCGTCCACGTAGTTCCACCACCTGAGGCCCACCATTAGCCTACCAGTGATATTTTTGACGGTCCAAAAGTCCATCGACAACAGCAATATGACCGTTACGAAGCTAGCTATGAAACTACTAGAGAACCACCCGCACAACATGTAAACTACTATCGCTGAGATTCTGAAGGCTAAGTGAAATAGGGTGACATACGGATGTCTAAAACAATTCAATACATTATCGGTATATAAAACTTGAACTATAAATAGTGTTACGCATCTATCTTATAAACTATATACTTCAGTTTATTGGTATTTTGATTAGCCTCGTCCTCCTCTCCGAATGCAATGGTATCGTCGTCCATTAGTAAAGGGACCTGATAATAAAACGACGGAAATGTTTATGGAATGTCGAGTAAGACGGCTCTGGAACTCCTTGTATCCAACTGAATTAATAGACCTAGAGTCTATGCTTTTAGAGTACAGTCTAAGTAAACAGAGAAAAGATAACCAAACTTTTAACTAAAAAGAGTAACGATGGTTCGATAGGAAACAAGAAGACGGACAGCTAACGAATGATCATGTCTACGAATATATCTAGAAAAACGCTTGTTTAGATTGCAAATATACGTACGGAAACTCACGAACAAACGTCAATAACAACTCTTCCGACACGTCAACGAAAGTACATCGACTTCTTGCGGGTTCAATCGTTAACGTTGTTATTGCGCTCTTATACAAACCGATACGGTGAAGCAAAAACGATGGAGTTAACAAAAACTTGGCGTCAATGTATTGAAAACGTGTATATTGAAATGTACCGTGCACCTACCGATACAGACGCCATGTTAGCACGTTGACGGGATGGCAACAGACGTCATCTCTTCTACACCAACGATGGTTGGAACAGTTTGTTCTCCCCACTCTTACACCTGTAATATCAAATAATATATCAATTAGTTGCAATCAATACTCTGCCATAATAATTATTGATTCCACTTCATGCAATATTATTCCGTAACGTCCGAAATATAAAAACAATGATGGCCAATTTTGTAGATTAAACGAAAATTTATCTGTATGTATCCTACATCGTGTATCATTATTTTTGTTAGAATTAATGAACAGTTACGACATCGGCAAATAATGAAGCAATTATATAATTAACAATGCAAACGAAGAAATTCAAACACCGATGGACTCACACTACGAACAGGATAAGAGAATTGTCCAATCAAGCAATACATTAACGTGATCTACATTTGTGGGTAATAGCGCTCACTGATTATTATTTCCGTATCGCTCGCAACATTACTAGCTGAGTCAAAGACAAGGATAATTATTTATTTGAATTTACTTCCATTTCTACCTTATAGGTTAATTAATTTTTATTGTCTTCGGTTTACTTTCTAGTTTTATTTTTAATTTAAATAACTAAAGAGGGAAGGGATCTAGGATAAAGAACTCTCCAGGTTATCCTCCACGACTCTGAAAATGTTCCTCTTAACCTTCCAAGGTCGAATTCACCGGGACTTCAGAAGCTCCCAGGGTGTCCATACCGACAGCTCGGCATGAAGTGCCATTTCTTGGCATCGGTGCTCTATTTATATACTTGCCTCTATAAACAGACGGGCTACGGTTTTACTTAGCGATGCGAAACCATGTCAATATGCGATTCGTAATTCCTGATTGCAAATTACAAATAATATACATTAACTTTTCACTAACAAATCTTGTTTATCACTCGATCGCTCCTTAGCAAATAGTTACCCACGTGACAAGACTAACAGATCTCCATCTTGTAAACCGGTACAGCAGTGGAACAGGTTCACAAAAATTCATAGCGTATCCGATCTACATATTATACATCATCTATGGCCTTACACTACTACCGGCTGTAATTTACATATAGGTAATATGAAAACATTAGAAATTCGTTACAACGCGTGGTTATTATTAAACTTCGGTATTCGATTCGAATTCTTTGACATACTATCGACAGGAAATGTTTATAAACATCTCCGGTACTTCGAAACGAGTAACCTACCCTGAACTGACGCCAATGAAAGAAGGCACTTATTTTAATCAAATTTTCTGTACAATTCCGTTTACACATACCTAAATTAGCTGTTGTAATTAGTAATGGGCACCATCGACTAAAAACTATCGACTAAATCGATAGTAGCCAACTACTATTTTCAGTCGACTGATTTTTTAAACTATCGACTGAATGTAGTAGTGGTTGGGTTACTATTTTCAGTCGACTGTTTGACAGGTCGCCATCTTGAAATTTCAAATGTCAATGTCGCACGATGAAACGAAAAGATTATGACAGGACGTGCAAATATGCAAGTAATGAAATATGTAAAAGATATTTCAATACTTTAGTTCATATTAGATCTTAAAATCTTATTGCTATTTATGCGATATAAACTATATATATGATATAAATAAATTGTGTATATTTATATTTATAACATAGTGTATCACATCAATCACGAAATTTACTATCTCTGTACTGTCCTACTATTTATTTAACTAGTCCACATCGAGAATAAGAGTAAATACGAGAATAACCAGTAAAGCAATTCAGTCGACTGAAAACTATCGACTAAATATTCGATAGTACGTAGTAACTAAATAGTAATTAGACGATAGTTGAATTTAGTCAATAATGCCCATCACTAGTTGTAATTGTCGTCGTCCACGAGAAGTACAACTCGGACCGTCTTGAACACTAATTCACTAACGTTACATTCTTTGACGACCTAAAAATTACTGTTAATCATAGAAGAACCTCGTTCGACCGAGGAGCGACGGATTTGAAAAAGTTGTCGCGCAGATTGAGCTCGATTCTGATTGGTCGATCGTGGTGCGCACCCTGTTGGCCAGTGATGCAAACCGCACTGCGCGAGAGAACCGGGGAGGGTGTTAAAAGCGATAGTTTGAGCGAAAGTGTATTTGCTTATTAAGTTGGTCTAGTTACGAGCAAATATTCCACGTGTATCGTAGAGAACCGATCGCGATGAAGTTACGGAGAAACAAGACCGTGCCGCCGAGAATCGTGCGCGTTGGCAGCGCAGTTGTGCGCGCTGGCCGCCAGGCTTGTGACAGTAACAGAAAAGTGAAGCCGGAGAAGGTAGTGTTGGCTGCGGTGATGGTGGTGGTAGTTCAGATAAGTACGGGGGGATTGAGTGCACGTCAAGTAGATTTTCTGTCCCACGAAACAGTTTATCGCGAACTGTTCACGTCCGGAAGGATGCGTTGTAGAGCCTGAAACGTCCGAGGATTCGAAGAGACCGGTACAATGTTGAAAGGTTATTCGCGGATCGTTCAGGCGCTGCTGGGAACCTTATTTACGTGGGCTCTCACCGCAGCGGGTGCCGCAATCGTCATCTTAATTCGAGGGAAACAGGTGAATCTCTTTCACGACATTTATATTATTCGACAATGCGTTCGCCAAACGATCGTCCACGCTGCTATAGGACAGCTCGTAGACGGGGACACGAAACTACTCGATTCTAACCTTCTTCGCGTGGGATTCTAACCTTACCCGGGTTTATCCGGCGGTTGCGCGGATCGTCGGTCTT
>CM052092.1:1754316-1766078 GCA_028453745.1 Agapostemon virescens
CGTCGCATCGAAGCACTTATCGCGTACCTGAGTCGAAATCGAGGACTTCCAATTTGCGGCACAATTCTGCGGCAATTATGCTTCGATCGTTCGAGCATTCGAAATCGACTATACTACAGTATCGTTTTCCTTTCGTCGCCCGCGTCGAATCGAACTAATCGAGTTTCACGCGTGAAAACGCGACTTGTCGGTTGGTGGGTCGATTTCGACGAGCCGCTGTCAGTTTCCTGATTACTTCCGAGTCACTGGAATTCCCCTACCGGATGCGCTTTTAACGACATTCGTTCGCTCGCTCGTAAAAATAGACTCGGCTAGTCGACGTTCAGCACACGAGCCCATGATTCACAACGAACCGCGGAATCGCTTCGCTTTGCACTCGGACTCGCCTACTCGAGGCAAACGGTGCACTCTCGACGGTAAGTACGCGACGTTTAAGGGCTGGTCGGAAGGGCTGCCTATGCAGAACTGCGTCTTCCGTTTCCGACGCGCATTTCCGCGAGCAAGTTGAATAACGGTCGCGTAACAGGGCGTTGCGGCTCTCTCTCTCTCTCTCTCTCTCTCTCTCTCTCTCTCTCTCTTCGTCTCTTTGGTAACAATGCGGGAGACGGAGGAGTTAGCGAAGGAAAGAAAAACCGAAAGATAAAAAGCTTGAGAGAGAGAAAGAGAGAGAGGAACGAACTGCACAACCAAAGTCATGCGCGACCGCGTTGCGTTCGTGTGTATGGACGATTCCGCCGCCGCCGACGTCGCCGTGCACCGACAGGCACTGCCACTACCATTGCAACCAGCATTGCCACTACCACTGCCGCAACTACCACCGAGACATCATTGCGCTCCCACCCCCGCTGCCGGGTGCATCGTCTCTCTCTCTTTCTCTCTTCCCTCTCTCTGCCGCTGCGACTGCATCGCTCCTTCTTTCTTCGAGCTGCAGCAGTGACGTCAGACCAGATACCTGTTGCATGCGACGTGTTACAGAGCGAGACACGTCGGTGCGTTCGCCGAGCGACAGAACCGACGAAGAAACAAACCAACGAGCGACGATCGAACGGGAAACGCAAACAGCCGAAAGCGGGGCTCACGAGAAACGGCCCTCCAGCGCATCTGCCGCTCGGACGTCGCCCTGTACTGCATTTTATGCAGTTACCGTTGCCATTAGAAAATGCCAGGACGTTCGAAAGAAAAATTTATAATCGAATGCCGATAGTCTCTTTTATAACACTTTGCGTTTCTGAACGGTGCGAATGTTATTGCAAATATTGGCCAAAAGATATTGACGTTGCAACGAGCGAATATGCAGTTCGACGAGAGAGTTAACCCTCAGCACTCAAATGGCTCGCCTCTAAAAATTGCCATACTCTTATTTAAACAATTTATCCATCGCTGGATTTGCAGTTAAAAAATCGACGAAAGTTTCAATGTTCTAAATACGAGTAACAGTAATGAATTTCATATGTACAAAAGGAAATAAACTACGTACAACGAAGCTATAATAGGTAAAAATATTGTTCCGATTTTGGTATGGAATTGCTTCGAGTGCAAAGGGTTAACACTTTGACTGCCATCTCACCCACATATGGGTGACAGAATTATTTGTCCATGTTTAAAAGTATATTTTTAAGTTAATATATTCGTTGCACTGAATTCAGTTGATGTCTAGAGATTACAAGATGGTTGAAAGTGACCATTCGTCATACATTTTAAATGTTGACATTATTGCTTTATTAACCCTTTACACTCGAAGCTGTTTTAACTCGAAAACCAAGACATTCCTTCTGACCTAGAATATTTTCATTCTACCCGATCTATTTTATCTTATGCATATGGGTTCTTTTACTAATACTCGTTCTTACAACAATTCAATTTTTATTGCAATTAAATTTAGAGCAGTTGAATCATTTACCATCATGTATAATGGTGTGGCAATTTTTAATGGTGACTCAGAGTCACCATTCGAGTGCAAAGGGTTAAATAAATTACTTTGCTTTTGTAAAATTTTTGACGTTGCCAGTTCGGCAGTTAAAGTGTTAAAAAGACAAGCGAACCTTATTTGTTACCAGGTTTGGCACCTCCATTTTACGGATCGCGGATATTCGAAATGCAAAGAGGAGATCGAGACAGCGTGCGCTGCGATTACGATAAATCTCATTTGAATTTTTGCGAAAAGACGAAACGCAGTTTCAACTTCTGTTTCAGACGATGAGACTCGGATAATCTGTATTTCGCAGTCGGCCAGTCTACAGATGACATTTGAGTCACGTGTGTGTAAATTACAGAGAGGAATTCGATCGGGTTACCGGGCAGACGGTGTCTGCTGGCCCTCTTTCGAGCCCGTTTCCCTCCGCCCCCGCGAACGGGCAACGTTTCCCCGTGGCGCGGTGTGCTCCGAAAAGGAACGAGTAATTGGAAACGATTTTCCGCCGACAGAAACGCCGACGGCAAGTGCAGCGCCGCTGTCTTCCGACAAAGATCGGTATCAACGAAAATAGACGAAGCTAGGAGAGCTCTGGCTCGTTTGGAAACGCGCCAATGTTGCGTCGCGGCGCCACGGAAAAATTTCTACGCCGCGGCGGAATCGTCGCGGATCGAATGGCCATTCACGAGGAAACTACCCCCCGGCTATCGCTCTATGATTTCAGCCGGCATTTCCTACGATCGTGACAAACGAATACGCGAAATACTAGTCCGCGGTTGTTCGACAGTTTTGAAAATACAGTAACACGCAAAAGTATTCGGACACTCTTCAAACCTAAATAACTTTTTGAAACCTTTGCACCCGAAGCTGCTTTGACTCGAAAACCTAGACTTTTCTTCTGACCTAGAATATTTTCATTCCACATGATTTATATGATTTATGCATACGATTATTTTTACTGTTACTCGTTCTTGCACAGTTGCATTTTTACGAATTTCTTAGATGCAAGCATTAACACTAGACCTACCATAAGAGGTCAAATGACCCTTTCCAGATTTTCTATTTTATAATTACTGACGTTATAAAATTGTCTTCACAAAAATTGATTCGATGGATTTTTCTATTCCAACATACATTCTAATAAAAATTGCACAAAATCCAAATAAATTAATTCTTGTCACTTTTATGGGACAAAATACATTAACTAAGTTTACTGTTCGGTAGGTTTAGTGTTAACAGTGTAGAAATTGTTTTGAACAGTGGTGTGACAATTTTTACTGGCGCCTCAGAGTTCGTCACTCGAGTGCAAAGGGTTAACACTTTCAAAGCCGGATCGACGATCCATCCAGTAAGAAAGCTTCTACATCATCTATGCATTTAGACCGAGTACAAACCTTAAGCTGCATTCGCACCGAAGCAAAATCGCGAGACGATGAAAAACGTTACCCAAAGTTGATCGACGTTGTGAACGGTCGCAGAAATAGAAAAAAGTTGCAGCGCCGAAGAGCGATTCTCGCAGTTATGACTCGTTAATTGGAACTCCCAGGTTCGATATCCATTTAATAGTCTTTTTCTCTGCAATTTCACTGTGCTGACGTCAGACGCAGCGCGATTCATGGAAATTTTGCGTCGAATGCTTGGCGATAGAATAACAAATAAACGAGGTACCCAAGAAAAACATTGTTGAACGAGTGTCGCTAGCAGGACTGCAACGTCCACGCAACAGTTTCTCTTGGCCGGCGCAGCTTCCGTTACGCTATGGCCAAGGTGTAACTATAATTGTTTGTATTAGGTCAATCGGAAAGTTCTGTCCATCTAGCATCGAGTAGCCGTAGCTTGAAGAAGCTAGCCGTAGAAGGTGGAGAGAGCACTTGACGTCATACATTTTATTTTTTCAATGTTCATTTTACTCAATATCGCATTACGATTTTATAGAAATTTTGTGGCTGCTAGTTCGGCAGTCAAAGTGTTAAATTAAATTCGTCCAGCCACAATAACGAATCCAAAGAACACCACGAAGCTTCCGTACAAACATTGTTCGCCATTTTCTGTTCCAGGCAATCCGGACATACTGATCTGTGGCAACTGCAGGGAAATGTTTACTGATCTGGGAGAGTTTCTCGAACACAAACGGAATTACTGCGAGCTACGGTTCACATGTAAATGTCACACCTTCAACGGAGCAGCTCCAAGTAGAACTTTCAATCGGAAAGTTCTGTCCATCTAGCGTCAAGTAGCCGTAGCTCGAACTGTGGGTAACTATAACCTCTAAAGTAAGGCTAACTTTTTAGTTTGAACATCTGTTAATAAAACTCAGTACACAACAATTTACGCTTGCATCAATAACTTCGTTTTTTTTCTACATTGAAGATGTCGAAATTTGAGCCGAATAAGCGTCATTTGCGCGAAGTATTAGTCTTTTGTTTCAATTGGAAGAAAACGGCAGCTGAAGCTCATCGAATGATTGTAGACGTTTATGGCGATAATGCTGTTTCCGATAAAACATGTAGAGAGTGGTTTCGACGTTTTAAAAATGGTGATTTTTCTTTGGAGGACAAAGAGCGTTCTGGACGGCCACGAGTATTCGAAGACGAAGAATTGCAGACGTTGGTGGATGAAGATCCATGTCAAACGCAAAAACAAATTGCAGAAGCGTTAAATTGTGCTCAATCTGTCATTTCCGACCGTTTAAAAGCCTTAGGGAAGGTCTACAAGGAAGGAAAGTGGGTCCCATATGAACTGAAGCCAAGAGACATTGAAAGGCGGAAAACCATCTGCGAAATTTTGTTTACTAGGCAACAAAGAAAGGGGTTTCTCCATCGTCTCATCACTGGGGATGAAAAATGGATTTATTTTGACAATCCTAAACGTCGAAAAACCATTTGTGATCCTGGCCAACCCTCAACATCGACGCCAAAGCGGTATATCCACGGAAAAAAGGCTTTACTCTGCATTTGGTGGGATCAGAAAGGTGTGGTGTACTATGAACTGCTATAAACTGGTCAAACAGTCACAGGAGATCTCTACCGACAACAAATTATCCGTTTGAGTCGAGCATTGCACGAAAAACGACCACAATATGAAACGAGACGGCGTAAGGTGATTTTGCTGCATGACAATGCTCGGCCTCGCGTCTCAAAAATTGTCAAGGAAACGATAGAAGCACTTCGCTGGGAAGTGCTACCACATGCGGCTTATTCACCAGACTGTGCCCCATCTGACTACCACTTGTTTCGGTCGATGGCACACGCACTTGCTGAAGAACGATTTAATTCGTACGAAGATCTCGAAAAATGGATCTCCGCCTGGATAATCTCCAAAGATGAATCATTCTTTCGACGCGGAATTCGCTTGCTGCCCGAAAGATGGGATAAAGTCATCGCTAACGATGGACAATATTTTGATTAACGTACTTCTTCATTTTCTTTCATGAATAAAGCTATACTTTTTGTAAAAAAACGGACGGAACTTTCCGATTTACCTAATATCTCCGAGACAATCGACTAGCCTAATATTTTATAGGCACCTTGGCGGATCCGAGTACCGTCATCGCGCGAATGCTCTTTGTAATCGAGGCAGAGGTTCTCGCGTGGAAATTCTCGATCCTCGATCGTGTCTTGCGCTCCTTGCGCGAGGGGTCCGTTCTTATGGTCTGATCATAAGCGGACCTATCTACTGCGCGACTCGAGAGGTCTCCGTTGCGCGTCGAACAAAAAGAATCGAACGTTGCTCTATCGGATGGAAAAAACCTATGCGAACGGTTTCGAACGGCGTCCCATACGGTCTCGCAATTTGGAAGAGGAATTATCGCTTCTGGAATTGATAAAAGGCAAATAGACATACGGGCGACGATAAACGGAAACAGCGGTTTCGATGACTTCCTCGGCCCGGCGATGCTCGACGGTTTTATCGCGCTAGCTTGTTCGCGAACGAGCGAGCGAGCGAAGCGAAGTCCGACGATATTCACAGGCTTGTCGTCGGCCGGTTCAAAATTCGCTTCCATCGCGTACCGAGCGAACATCCGCAGTACTATTTCGGGAAACTACAAAGGATATAGACGGAGAGAATCCTACGGATGCCGGGGAACTCGCATTCCCCGCCGTGCTATTCGAGGCGAGCCGATCCCGCGCGATCAGACGACGCGGATCGCGATTGAGAACCACGGATCGAGAACTCTAGATCGCCGGTCGCCACCGCTACACAAATAGAACACGGTCGGACCTTAAACGCGCACTTTTGCGCCTTTATGTAACTTGTCCGAATTTATGGTCGTTATCTATTTAATAATACACGGACATACTTGCGCCATTTGCCGAGATCAAACGAGTACGCGCTCGTTTGCTCGCTTGCGAGCGAGCGGAACCGAGGCGCGTGCACGGCCGTGCACGTGCACTACACCACGCGAATGCAACCGTGCGACTGTAACCAAGGTGTCCATTTTCCGCGATCCTCCGAGTTGTCGGAAAAACTGCATTTTTGCGAGACACGGCACCGATTCGGTTTTCGATGTAGCAGAGTCGATTTTTACGAGTAGCGAATTATTTATCGAGAGAGAATAGACGAAGAAAGCGTTGCTAATATTTAAAAGGAAAATCAATTTGGTCGGACTAATTTTAAAAGGGTTATCAATTTTTAAAGGATGTCCTAATACTGTCGGGCGGCGACGTATTTATGGCTTATGCATCGGAGACGATGCAAAGCTGTCTGTCAATAAAAAGAAAACAGATATACCAGTCTATATTCTTTAGCAACAGCTTCGGCCTAAATAAAACTGCGAAATACGTCATTGATTGCTCTTCGTTACAGAAACACACCGATTTACAGATTTGTCATCGTTGCACCTTTTGAAATCAGACTACCATTTCTTTGAGATTTTCGAGGCTTCTCTGCAAGGAAAATGATTTAATTTTCTCTTCGGCTGTATGATCCTAATATTGTGTTACTCGAATGGATAAATTTGTTCGTTAGCAAAACCACACGAATCTTTTAAATTCGACTGCATCGATGAACATTTTCGTTGCAAACGAATACGCGACATCCGCCATCAGTCGGCTCTGTAGAAACGGAACAGCTCGGGAGGCTAATTAATAAATCTGGAGCGTGAATTTAACACGTCTTTTATTAATGGCTACGAAATGAAGAATAACAATCGTATAAATCGATATGAACAACATGTACTCGATTTATAAATGTTTTAACCCTTAGGACTCGAATGGCGCTTCTAAGGCGCCACTAAAAATTGCTATAATATTATTTCAACAAGTTCTACAAGTTCTATATTTGCAGTTAAGAAATCGATAACAATCTTAGTTTTGTAAATACTAGTAACAGTAATTAATTTCATATGCAGGAATGGAAATGAACTATATACAATGGACCTATTATAGGTAAAAATATTGTTTCGATTTTGGAATGGAATTGCTTCGAGTGCAAAGGGTTAACACTAAACCTACCAGAGAGGGTCAAACGACCCTTTTCAGAATCTTTATTTTGCAATTATCGAAGTTGCAAAATTGTCTTTGCAGAAATCGAATTAATGGATTTCTATATTCAATAATCATACATTCTAGTAAAAATTCCACAAAATCTAAATAAATAAAATCTCGTTATTTTTACAAGATTATATATATTTTATGGGGGCAACTTTACATTATGGGACATTTATGGGGGCGAACTTTAAATTAAATGGGAGTGAAAATTGAGTCTCCTTAACACTTTACCGACCGGAAGCCTATTAACAGATCTTTCAATAATTGCCCCATAACAAAATGAGGCTGTGAAAACATTGACATTGTAATTTATAACGAAATTATTCGATAACGTTACTTAGGAGGCTGTGTTGATTTGCAATAAAAATTGCTGTCGAGCTTGAGGGATCCATTAAAAATTTTTCAGTCATGGAATATGAACTTCAAATATTCTGAAATAATTGCCGATCGGTAAAGCGTTAACAGACTCAAAGACAGTCAGATTAATTTACCCACAGTGCACGGAATAATAGTCGGTGAGCCGATGACTTTCGCGAAACAGTTTAAACATTCGACGATGCAGGAACGCGTTACGTTTATTCGAATATATTAACGAGGAACGGCGTGCAACGAAAAATTGGTATCGATCGTGTCGACAGAGTTCAAAGTTGATTGTCAGAAACAGCCTGGGACAGCAGAACAGTTCGTCGAACGCCACGAAGCAATAAAGCTGCTCCCGATACGTCCCAAGAAAAACATCGGAGCCGCGTTCTCAGATTCCGCGTTTTTGATTTCCGTCTTCGCGACAATACGAGCTCGAACAAAGAGACGCTCCGAACGATTTCCCACGGAAGCGGGTTTAGAACGTCTTTCCGTAGCTTCGATAATAGTCGAGTAAAAAATGTGAGACCAGCGTCGGTTCAGTGTTAAGTGTTTCCCACGATTCCAGAGATCGAACAGATTCAACGTCGGTCTCGATCGTTTCGGGGTCGAGCGTGTCCCCGGAGGAATCCGATGGGGATCACCGTCGCGATTTCGATCGCGAAAATCGCGGGTCGCGAGAAAGAGCGAGAAAGAAAGAGAGCGCGGGAAATTCGAAACGCTGGCATGGCGAGTAGCGCGCTCCGTTTCGTAATATATTGTTTACGCAGCGACGACTCGTCGAAACGAGCCGCCCCGTCGCGCCGACGTCGACGGCGTAGCCGAGAGAGCGAGCAAGGTTTATGTTTATCGGACGGCAGCGTTCCTGCTCGCTCTTACTGCGGCTACCTTGTCTACGGCGACAGTAACGTCGCAGATTCGCGAGCGTATCGTCGGCGCGGTAGTCTGATTGGAAGCTGTCCTCCTCTCCCGGATGTGCTGTAAAGCGTTCCGCTAACTGGCACGTACCTTTTTCCTGCGGCGTTCCCAAGCGGTTCCTCGAGCGGACTCGCGAGATTCGAACGACACTCAATTGAACAGACGAAGGAGGAGGACATGTGGTCGACGGAGAAGCGAGTCTCGGAACGAATGCGAAACCGGCCCGATGGTTGGAGCGATCACGACGATCCACTGACCACGACGAGAGGCACACTGTTACGGGACACACTGTCGTCTCGCGGAAGGAGCCCGTCGCGAATCGCGGAATCGAGTGACGTAAGGGCTCGCGAGCTGTCAAACTTACAACCGTAGATGACCGACTGGCAGACGGAGGAGGACTGAGTAGGGCAGCCGATCGCTCGTGGATTCCCTGTTCTATCTCTCTCTTTCTCCCCCTTCCCAATCCTCTCCGACCTCCCACCCCCCGATCCGTCGTCCCGTGGCTCCCTTCTTTCTAGTCCGTCTCGCTCCCGTACCGACTCGATCGTTTTTCTTTCTTTCTCTATCCCGCGCGTAACATGTCATCTCCCTCCCTCTTTCATTCTTTCTTTCTTTCTTTCTTTCTTTCTTTCTTTGCCGAAACCGTCTCTCTGTCTCTGTTCGACCCGCCCTTCTCCTACCGTCGGCTTCTCTTTCTCATCCGTCTACCACCTTCGCGACATCGTGAAGCGTGCGCGACCGGGCCGAAGGGAAGGGGAAGCCACGAGGTCGGAAAATACGGAAATTACGGGCTGAAAAGATGGGGCATTATCGAGGGTAAGTGGATCGAACATGCGACTGGAAACTCACTCTCGAGGATGGAGATGATCCTATGATCGATGGCGGCTACGACGATCAACGGCGACGACGTGCTGGAGGATCGACGACCCTCTCGCGATCCGAGAAATATTTTACAACGGAACACGGTCCGATTTCTGCGTAGACTCACTGTGGCCCGGGGGAGAGCTTAGGCTAGATATCGTAGGGTTCTCCCGGCCGGGGGTCCCTCCGGTTCGCAACCGCTCGGTAGCGACTACTTCGACGAGACTAGCGCGGCGGCTACGCGACTATAAAACCGTGGCGTAGGATTTTTCATCAAAACTCCTGAACGTGGCGCACTCTAATGGCAGCGAGACGAGACGGCTGAGCCGTGTCATGAAATGGCTGACTCCCTTGTTCCTTGTCTTAGACTTTGCCTCTATTTGGCTGCTCTAGCCGGCGAGCGTCACGCCTAGCAAGCATGCAGTAAAAATCCATTCGATAGAACGCTCTGCTCGAGACGCAACCAGCAACAGCCTCGGCCGACTCGCGATACACCGTCGCGAATCCGCGCGGCTTTCTATCTTCGAAAAATCTTTGCTCTTCTCGCTCGGTTCTTTGCCCTACGATTCGAACCTTCGGTCGCGAGGCGATCGCTCGAAACAGCTCGGAGAATTTTGCGAGAAAAAGCTCGGCGATTCTTTGGTCTCGAATCTCCTTGCTCGAGATTTTTTGAACTTCGAAAAACGGAGAATCTCCGTTCGATCGATATGCTTGTTGTTTTAATTATTATTTTAATACTTGCGCCGCGAGATTCCGTTCCACTAGATTAACAGGTTCCGTGCTCGCACAACGACTTCGCAGTAGAAGGATTAATCCAGTTGTTCGCAGGGAAATCTGCTACGGGAGATTTTCCATTATTCGCGAATATACACGATTAACCGATTAAACGATTAACGAGTCAGACTCGTGATAATGATTTTGAACGGAATCACATGAAAATATATTGGGGTGTTCGGAATGTAATTTCGTTTTTTCTCGATAGAGGATTTAACCCTTTGTACTCGAAACAATTCTACTCCAAAATCGAAATAATATTTTTATCTATAATAGCTCTGTTGTACATAGTTTATTTCCTTTCGTGCATATGATATTAATTACTATTTCTCCTTCTTAGAACACTAAAACGGTTATCGATTTCTTCGCTGCAAATCTAGCGATGTTGTTTAATTTATATAGCTGTTTAAATTATAGTATGGCAAGTTTTAGTGTCGCCTTAGAGGCGTCATTCGAGTGCAAAGGGTTAATTTCAGTCGATGTAATTTATTGTAGCGAAGGGTTGAGAATTAAATAGTTAATAAGGAACTTATGATAAGGATTCCTTATAGATAAGGAATAAGTTAAGATAGTTAAATAGTTTGGGCTCCTTTGAAACGAACGTATCCATGGAAAATCAAGCTGCTACCGTGTATGTTCGCAAGAGAAGCGTGTAAAGTTGCTACGCGCGGCGTTTCTCGAAGCGTGCCGCTTAATTCAGGAAAATTAAATGATATTCGGCATCGATGGCGCACGGCCAGGTGGTTTCCCTTCGAATTTCGTATCTGAAATCGATCTACCTAAAGTTTCCACGACTCCAAGGCCGACGATTCGTTAACCACGACGTAGAAGGAAGATTCCCAGGGCCAGCACGGTGCGTGTACGCATCAGAACGCGGCGTTAGGCCTGCGGTCGTCGCGAAACAACGTTACGGCGTGCTGGGTCAACGAAATGCGGCTGCGATTTGCGTAAAGTCAATGTCGAGGTGAATTTAGTTTTATACGCAGGCCCATAAAGATCTCATGCATTATGAACGAAGCGTTTTCGAAACGATCCCGCCTGTGTTTTCCTAGCGAGCACGCGCGTGCGTCGCCACAAACGATGAAGCGCGCGTTGTCGCGTCGAAACGATCACGAAGAAACGCATTTTCTCAAAACTAAGACGCACGATCGCCTACCAGAATTGCGCAGCTAGGATTTTGGAGGCAAAGACGCGTTTTCGAAACGATTCTGCGTGTATTTTCCTAGCGAGTACGCTCGTGTATCATCCTGAAGGATGATGCGCGCGATTGTGTCGAAATAAAAAGGAAGAAATCCATTCTTCCAAAACTGCGACTAACGATGGTTAGGGAGGATTGCGCAACTAGGATTTTGGCCACAAAGACGCGTTTTCGAAACGATTCTGCGTCCATTTTCCTAGCGAGTATGCTCGTGTATCATCGTGAAGGATGATACGCTTGATGGTGTGAA
>CM052092.1:1956846-1972265 GCA_028453745.1 Agapostemon virescens
CAATTTCCAGACCCAGTAAAATTCACAGAATGATTGGCAGTGGACAAAATTCTATAAACAAGATATAGAACTAGTTAAATAAATTATTCCGTTCACAATATTCGAGATGAGATTCAAGAACGAAGAAATTGAACAGATTACCAATAAAGAAAATTCAACAGCCGGATTCCAGAAGTTGAACAAAATAATCTACAATGTTTAACACAATTTCTCGACTGAATAATATCAAAGCAACAACTGGCAATGATAGAAGGTTGACTCTCCCAAGAACCGCTTCCTAATTACCAAACAGTTCCTGCGTACATCATAATCCCCGAGACAAGTTCCAGAACCGGATAGATTGATGAAAACTATTAGCGAAGAAAGTCTTTGGTCAGAGTCGGTCTAGTTTAAAAATATATTACAGTAATAACGCGAATAGACAAGCCCGTGGGGAGGAGCTAGATTAAATTAGATTGAATAATAGTGTCAGCAATAAAGAAACTTTTATCGCGGTTCGGCTTAGATTTAGATAGAACGTTGAATTGTTCGGCAGCGTGTCGCTTGTGTGTCTGTGTTCCTGGGTTAGATAAATCGTATAAAAGTGGTCGGCAAATAAAGTTTGATGGCCGAGCGACGATCGTAAAATATCTCCGGAAGCTATGGGGTTAGAATTCGCATGGAATAATCAAATTCCTGTGTCACGCAGACGATCGGCCGTCTCTCGGGTTCGTCTTAATATAGCGGTCGTGGGTGGCCGGATCAAGGCCAATCTAGAGGATACGTGTCTTCCACGGCTCAAACTGAGACATATTGCTACTTACGCATGAATGTAATCGAGACGTGAGCACAAGCAACACTGATGCAATCAGGCAGAAATAGTCGTAAAGTTGGCGGACAACTTTTTCCAGCGAGATCGCTTTCGACAAGCGCTGCTGCGAACTACGAGAAACGGTAGCCACGATTCGTCCATTGCTCCAACGCCATTTTTATATATTTATTTAAACGCTAGAACTACCGAACAATAAATCCAACGACATACATTGCTTTCTGATAATAACGAAACTGCATCTATTAAAATTTCGTACAATTCTTATTGTAAGATATACGTCATTTTGATTAGCTTTCGCGTCACATTTTCTTTACCTTTAATCGGGAATAATGCAACTGTGCATAATCAAAAGATTCGCTTAGCCCGCTTGTGCTTTTTCCGTTTCAATCGAATCGAAATAATTGTTATTAGAACGTGTAACATAATTAACATTTTTAAAAGTAATTTATTTGATGAAGCATCGGAGAAATTTTAATTTGTTTATAATTGTTAATGTGATCAAGAAAATGTGTACGACATTCCGCGACGCTTTCATATACGAGTTTGTAAAACACGATGCTATTAGGTAGTTTAATCTTTTTGCACGGTTACTCATTATCGTGGAAATCGTCTAAAAAGATGATCTGATTACTCTGTAATTTTTGTATAAAATAGATCAAAGGGAAATGCTTGTCCGATCACGCGACCGATGCACGAGGATTGCGCAATCAATCATAATTTCAAATGACTTGCAGTCGCGTTACACGGAAGTGCATAAACATCCGCTGTGCAGCTATTATTTCGTCTTGTTGCTAATATTGAAACATCGACGATACAAAAATAAAAAAAGAATGACGTTAAACGACAGCATTAGCAGCGAACTGTAATTTTAAATTGCACCGATTAAACTGCATTTTTATTGAAACAATTCTTCCATCTTTCAATGTTTCCATATAATACGATCATTTTCATTTCGCGCGTAAAATGCACCAAATGCATACAGTGCAAATTGCTGGTGCAATGTTTAGATTTATTACTAATTTGTTGGACATAAATTTGATAATATGCAGGAATACCTTGAATAATGATGAAACAATTTTTAATGTCGCTTCAAAGTGCCATTCGAGTGCTAAAAATCGAAAAATGGGAAATTAGAGGGTTAGATTGAAAAATTGTTTTAGATATAGAATAAGGTCGCGTTAAGTGCCTGCACATCCGGTCCGAAACTCGTCGTACTTATCGTGTACGGACAAGAATTGAAACACGTGGCCCTTCCAGAAGCACATCAAATAAATATTCAACGACGTGTCTCGATAAATGATAATGCAACCTTGCATGCATTTTATAGATTTGAAATATCTACGTCAAAAATTAACGCGCACGAACTCCACGCACCTCCATCGCACTAGAAACTCGTACTTATCGTGTAGAAAAATGATACGATCTCTATTGCGATGCAGGTCTAGCTGAACGCATTCTTCCGTTAATTGGTCGGTAACGATGCAAATTTGCAGCTGCATCTGTCTATTGTCTTCGCGCAGTTTGCAGTTTGTCTTCGATCAATTTAAAAGGATGCCGTCGTAATGACTCGCGACATTTGTTAGCAATAAACATCGACTTTCGGGTATCGAATGATCGAATGAGCAGGCAAATATTAATAATTAAATAATACAGCTAGAATATTCCGATGAATCCGGATGTTTGCATTACTGTTCAAACACGAATGCATCGGTTCTACAATATTTCGATGCACCCGGTATTTTTATTGAAGTATGCAACGAATGCATCGATTTATTTAATCAACGTGTATGTGCTCTCTTCTGGCGCAAAATTCATACGTTTTGTATTTCAGGTGAAACCGTCAAAGTGAAATCATTTATTCGCGACTTTGATGCAATTCGATGTGCTCATTGTAAACGTACGATTGTTGTAAACCGGACAAAAGATCTTTTGTGGAAACGTTTTGAGACGAGTACACGCCGGTTGATCATTTTATACAAAAGCGCCTTTGTGCTTGCAATAATTATAACACAACAATTCCAAAGAGAGCTTCTGCCGCCTGCTGCATTCAATCAGATGACAATCATCGGACGGACAGGACTTCTGCTTCGACTGCGAGTCGTTATTAAACTGCAGCTGTTTATGCATTCCTATTCTTCCTTAACAATCTTAACAAACTCCAGACAACATCGGTACCGTTCTAATGCAAAATATTCCGAACGTCGATACATTGTTTTAACTTCTTTCACGTTATCAGCTGTTCCACATTAGACCAAGTCGTTTTGCATAAAATTATTTCGACATTCCGCTCGAGCAACTAGCAATTAACGCTAAAACTACCAAACCACTCATTTTGACTGCTCCCTAATTTTTTCTTTCGCAATTATTGAAATTATAAAAATGTTTCGGTAAGAAATTTTCGGATGTGCTTCTTTAACGTTATCGACTGTTCCACATTAGGCCAAGTCGTTTTGCATAAAATTATTCCAAAGTCTCCGACATTTTGCTCGAGCAACTAATTAAAGCTAGAACTACCAAACCACTCATTTTGACTGCTTGCTAATTTTTTCTTCAGCAATTATTAAAATTGTAAAACTATTTTCATCATAAATTTTCGGATGTGCTTCTTCAAATTGTTGTAACTTCTTTAACGTTATCAGCTGTTCCACATTAGGCCAAGTCGTTTTGCATAAAATTATTCCAACGTCTCCGACATTTCACTCGAGCAACTAATTAAAGCTAGAACTACCAAACCACTCATTTTGACTGCTCCCTAGTTTTTTCTTTCGCAATTAACAAAATTATAAAAATATTTTCATCAGAAATGGTAGGATGTGTTTCTTTAACACGTTGACTGCCAAACTAGCAGTCACGAAATTTCTATAAAATCGAAATGAGATATAGACTGAAATAAAAATTGAAAAAATAAAATGTATGTCGTAAAGAGGTCCGCCTACTTTCTTGCACGTTCTGCATAATCATCAATGTTGCTACAAATAAATATAAAAAATTTTAAAATTTATTTAAAAACAGTACAAATAATTCTGTCACCTATATATGGGTGACATGGCAGTCAAAGAAGCTCGTAAAACTGATATTTACAAAATTCGAAAAGAAGCATATTACGAAATAAAGAAAGGATAAAGTAATGCCAATTGTATTGGTTATATGCTTATTGTTAATGGTTATATTCTATTGTTATATGTATCGACGATATATCGTCGTTCGGCACTAAACGGATTAATGACGTGCATGTTACAATAAGAATCGTATAAAATTTTAATAGCTGCAGTCTCGTTATTATTACAAAGCAATCTATATCGTTGAATTTACTTATATTATTGTTAAGATTACAACGATAATTCCGATTACTTGAGTTAAACTAAAAAATTACATGTAAATCCTTCCATGTGTTCCACACATCCAACATGTGTTCCACAAAATGACGGACGCTTCGGTGTCCGATACAGCGGTCAAACAAGAAAATGGTGGAGCCGATCGGTCGTCGAGGATCGAACGAAAGGGTGCAAAGAATGCAGAAAATATTTTCACAGCGTTAAAGAAGGGCGGGGGAAATTTCTGCGTGCATAATTTCTAAAGTGTAGCGATAGCTGCAGAAAATGAATGATTGGCAGCGGAAAGCCGATGACTAAGTCGGTCGTCGCGCGATAATGGTTACTTGAAATGTATCTGTTTGAGGATCTACTGTTATATGTATCAAAAATACTGAATCCATTCGCAATGTTAATAAAACGTTCAAAAAAATAAAATGGCAACATCGAGTGGAGAATTTTGAAATTCTACCGGAAACTCGCAATAACAGGTGCCGTTTCGAAATCCTGAAAAGCCCTTGGAAATTTATGCGATAATTCAGCGTTTGTTTGGAGAAAACCGTTCGACAAAATAATAAATTCACGGTAGCAGCAGCCGCAATAAAAATGAAGCCTCTAATAAATCAGAAAACGGGGTTTCTGGGTCGTGGTTCTTTTTTCCCCGCCGAATATCGAGCATCGTCGATTATCGATGCTCGATAGCTTAACTTGGTTTCATTAGGCCTCTTTGTCGCCCTATTGGCGCATCAACGAACGCTCGGCAATTATTCGCCGGCGTTAATTACTGGCCATTAACGAGTTTTGAAGCGTGTGCGAGTCAAGGTCCTTCGTTTATCCGTCCAATTTGCCCCGCGTTTTCTTCCAGTTCTCTCATTTTCCCGGCTTTCATCGCCGCGGTGCATCCACCATTTCGCGATGGCATTCTCGTGCCTCGCGTTTCTCTCGTTCACGTGTCGCGTTTCCGTCAACGAAATTACGGTGGTCGCTCGATAGATCCTCAAACAGATACATTTCAAATAACCGTTATCGCGCGACGACCGACTCAGTCATCGGCTTTCCGCTGCTAACCATTAATTTTCCGCAGCTATCGCTACACTTCAGAAATTATGCACCCAGAAATTTCCACCGCCCTTATTCGCCGCTGTGAAAATATTTTCTGCATCCTTTGCACCCTTTCGTTCGATCCTCAACGACCGACCGAATCCGCCATTTTCTTGTTCGATCGCTGTATCGGACACCGAAGCGTCCGCCATTTTGTGGAACATCGTTTTCCCGCGTATCGCTCTTCGGACATTCTTTCGCGAAAGATTTACATGTAATTTTAAGTTAACTCAACTGATCGGAATTTTCGTTGTAATATTAACACCTAGAATCGCCGAACAATAAATTCAACGATATAGATTGCTTTAGAATAATAACGAGGCAGCAGCTATTAAAACTTCATACGATTCTTATTGTAACGTGTACGTCATTAATCCGTTTAGTGCCGAACGACGATATACCGACGATATTTTTTAAATCAAGTATCGATGCAAATGGCTCCAGTATTTTTTGCAATATCAATTAGACTCGAGAGAAATCTATTATTGCATCCAACTATGTTTGTAAGCCATTTTTAAGGCGAAACTTGTGACTTTGTTAGGAGTTTTGTCAGAATTGCTACGAATACAGGAAATATAGTTGTTGAATATGAAATGTAGAGTTCGAATATGTCTCTGGGTTCAATTAACAATGCAAATGCATTTGCAATTATTAAAAACGCTAATTATATACGTGTGGAACATATTATCGCATAGGATATTTTTCAACATTTAAGAATAACGATAAAAATGAAGGAACGCGTTACGTTCGATTTAAATTACCGATGCGAATGAATGTAGAATTCCAGAAAATACTGATCACATACAAAAAAACTTGCACAATTACAAAAACTTGTTTTTCTAAGGTTTCTAAAACGATACTTACTGCAGTAACCGCTCTAACGTCGCTACTCCGGTAATTAAATCTACTATGTTCCGAGAAACGTTTTCTCCAGTCGCCCAAGAAAATAACCAAATTTCACAGAGTTAAAAAACTAGAACAATCGATTTCTTCGATGCTCCGACGGTTTGTCAAGAGTTGCTAATTAACGATCTTAGGAGAATGTTAACAACTGGTTGCGACCAGGATTTCACTTTTACACGAAAACGAAGCCACCGGCGAGAAAATGAGAGGAGAGATATTAGACCGTGAAATAAATTGTGATGGTTTCTGCCAGTCCGCGAATGAATTTTTGCGACGTCGAAAACACGTTTGGTTTAGGACTATGAAAACTTGAAAATCGAATCTGGAAAATATGAAGGTAATGGGCGCAGAGTCGAGACACGGTTAATGAAACGAGCGCGATCGAGACTACAGGAAAATATCGAGTACAATTTGCAGAAGGGTTGCGCTTGTCGGGCAATTGGATCGGTTTCAGCCGAGCAATTTTTGCTAGAAGGATAATAAACTGGCAGAGCAATACTGAAACATTAACATATCGCATAACCGGGCGTCCATCTCAGCTATCGCGCCATGTTTCAAGCGTCGCGCTCAGGATTACGCGAACCAGTTGAAAACGGTATTGATATCAAGTAGCACGATAAAACCAGTATTAACATTAAACCTGTCGAGTATTATTATAGGCTAACAGCTACCACCTTACAAAAATAACACATCGTCGCTTTAAACTTTGAGCGATATTTGTCACGATCTGCCAAAAATTGTTTCCTCGAAGCAAAAGATTCCCCAGATCATTTGAAGAAACTTTTTCCTTTGCGAAAATCTTCTACGTAGATTCGTTAAAGAGTTATCGAGGAAAAACACGGGCCAATCGGGGCGTGTCTAGAGCCTCGTTGGGTAGGACCGTGCTAGGCCCCGCCCACCGCAGCTGTGTTTCGATTAGTGAGTGTTTTTCCTAAATAACTTCTTAACGAAGCTGCGTAGAAGATTTTTGCAAAGGAAAGAATTACTTGAAACGATCTCAGGAATCAATTCCGTCTGGGAAGTACAACTTTTTCGGGCAATACTGTGGTTAAAATCTAAATTATCAGGAATTATTATAAAAGGAAATTTTTCCTTTGCGAAAATCTTCTGCGTAGCTTCGTTAAAGAGTTATCGACGAAAAACACGGACCAATCGGGGCGTGTCTAGAGCCTCGCTGTGTAGGACCGTGCTAGGCTCCGCCCACCGCAGCTGCGTTTCGATTGGCACATGTTTTTCCTAAATAACTTCGTAACGAAGCTGCGTAGAAAATTTTTGCAAAGGGAAAAGTTTGTCAGAATAACCCAAGGAATCATTCCTACGGGCTCAAACATTTTTTGGACATCCTATGCGCATAAATAGAGAAGCAAATTGCAACAATTTTGACGAAGGCAGTTTTCTAACTCCAATCACTGTAAAATAAAAATTCAGAAAAGCGTAATTCGACCCGCTGCGGTGCATTTATTGTTAATCACCGAGAGGCAACAATCGCAGGCACAAATCTTTATCAGAAATCGAACACGCAAATGTAATAAAATCACAGCAGCGAAAGGAATTGAAGTTCACCAACAAACTGTTTTCTTAAACGATTTCTCATTGACCCGTTCTTCGAACGATTATGCGCATGAGAAATAATACCGTGCCGACACAGAAGCTAACAAAAAAAAAAACGCACACACACACAGGCAAAAGAAAATGGCCTCGTGTCAGAGCGCAAGAAGCGAATCGATGCGCCATCAACGATGCATTTTATGCGGACATACGGACGAATCGACCGGCAAAATTCGCGGTTGTCCGTTGCGTTGATGACTTTCACTTTCGCCACGCGGAAATGCGGCATTTCGCGGGAAAAAAAGGTCAATGGAATCAAACAAAAAATTGTTGTACCTGTCTGACAACCTGTCGATCCTCTTCTGCGACCGCTGATCCACGGATAATCGATCCAGGCCAACTGGAAACGATCCTCGCCGCCGATGTTCTCACCTCGTTTACCTGCGAACCGAAAATAGAGGTAAATGCGCTGCTCTACGCGTGCAACAAATTGTACAAACAGGCTTCGACCTTTTCAAAATGTTACTCAAACGTACAAGTCCATTGAACGAAACTACTTTTTTCAGAATTTTCAAAACGCCCGGCAGAGCTAAAAGAAGTTCAGTTTTCGAACTTCTAAAGCGTTGCGCACGCATTTTTACCAATGTTACGGAAATTGCGCTGAGCGGCAAAAGCACGTTTTCCGCGTGAAAAATTGTACAAATAGATCTTTTAAAAATCTGTATCAAACGTCGAAGTACATCGTTGCGTGAAACTAATTTGTTTAGATTTTCAAAACGCCCGGCAAAGTTAAAAGAAATTAACTTCGACAATTTCTGAAGCGCTGCTCGACGCTTTTTCGATAAAACTATCCAAATTGCGTTAAGCGTCGAAGGTGAATTATCCGCGTGAAAAATTGTACAAATAGGCTTCGACCTTTTCAAAATGTGTATTAACCATCGAAGTCTATCATTGCGTGAAATTCATTTATCCAGGATTTTTAAATCGCTCGGCAGAGCTAAAAGGAATTAACTTCTCCTCGAATTTCTGAAGCACTGCTCGACGCTTTTTCGCCAAAAGTAGCCAAATTGCGTTAAGCGTCAAAGACGAATTGTCCCCGCAACAATTTGTACAAATATTCTTTAACCTTTTCAAAATGTTAATCGATCATAGAAGTCCATCATTGCGTGAAATTCATTTATCCAGAATTTTTAAATCGCTTGACAGAGCTAAAAGAAATTAACTTCTCGTCGAACTTCTGAAACGTCGCCTGCGCTCTTTCGTCAATGCTGTGAAAATTGCGCTAAGCGTCGAAGACGCGTCATTCATATAATTCGCGTAACAAATTATACATATAGTCCTCGACCTTTTCAAAATGTTAATCGACCATCGAAGTCCATCATTGCGTGAAATTAATTTATCCAGGATTTTCCTAAACCGCTCCTCACGTTTTTCGCCAAAACTGTCGAAATTGCGTTATCCGCGTAACAAATTGTACAAATAGGTTTAGACCTTCCCAAAACATTAATCGAACGTCGTCGCATGAAACTACCTTTTTCAGAATTTTAAAAATATTCTGCAAAGCTAAAAGAAATTAACTTCACCTCGAATTTCTGAAGCACTGCTCGGCGCTTTTTCGCTAAAACGATCCAAATTGCGTTATGCATCGAAGGCGAATTATCCGCGCAACAATTTATACAAATAGGCTTCGATCTTTACAAAATGTTGTGAAATTAATTTATCCAGGATTTTTAAATCGCTCGGCAGAGCTAACAGAAATGAACTTCTCGAACTCCTAAACCGCTCCTCGCACTTTTCGCCAAACGTACAAAAATTGCTCGAAACGGCAAAGACGCGTTATCTGTGTAACTAATTATACAAACAGTCCTCCTCGACTTTTTCAAAATGTTAAACGAACGTCGTCGCATAAAACTACCTTTTCCAAAATTTTAAAGACGTCTTGCGAAGCTAAAAGAAATGAACTTCTTGAACTCCTAAACCGTTCCTCGCACTTTTCGCCAAACGTACAAAAATTGCTCGAAACGGCAAAGACGCGTTATCCGTGTAACTAATTATACAAACAATCCTCCTAGACCTTTTAAAAATGTTAATCGAACGACCACGTCAGTCCGTTGCATAACATTAATTTTTCCAAAATATTCAAAGCTTCCCTCACAACTAAAACGAATTAACTTCTTCCTCGAACTCCTAAAGCGCCCATCGCACGTTTCGCCAAACCAACAAAAATAGCGTTAAACGTGCAAGACGCATTATGCGCGTTCGCTTACTCCGACTGTCAACAACGTTTCTCTTTTTATTTTATTTTTCCATTTTGAGAGGGTGAGGGGGGAAGAGGAGGGAGCCGTCGAGTACACAGCGAACGTCCGATAGAGGAAGCCGATAAGCGAAGTATTTGCACGAGTATAAAGCGCATTTGTCGTAACTCACGCAACGTTAATGGAAGGTTCTCCGACTGCCGGTTAAACAGCCGGTTAACTCGTCGCTAATACGACCTTTAAAACCTTTCATTTTCCTTTGAGCCGTGCAGCCACGTCGTGCACCTAACAGTTCGTCGGTGCAGGGTGCAGCGAGGATGCGGCCGCGCGCGACTTTCACGAAATCTTTCAATGGCGCGACTGTCCGTCGTTAATCAAGACATTATGCAACGCGGGAACGCGCGCGCGACTACGGTGCACAGTGCAACGTTGTTCGCAGGTGACTCGTAACTTTCTGGCCATTGTTCCATCCGAACTTGAAACGGCATCCGAACGAGCCTCCTCCTGTCTTCCCGCGCTTTACAATTGCGTTCACGCTCGTTTTCGCGCGGACGCGATTCTATTTTTCATGTGCATCGTATTAGCATCGACACACGCCTGGCCAAATAAACCAGCGAATTTTGAATAAGACGATTTTCGGGTTAACCAGAACCGATGGCGAATTGATATTGACCGGAGTTATTCGCGATTTATTTTCAATCGCCCCGGCGTTAATTCAAACGAATTTTAATCGAGTTCGAAAGAAATCCGAAACGCATTTCATTTGTACGAGCAGTTTCCAACTCCATTTAGACAGTGTCCATTTTTTGACAGTACGTGGACAATCCAGGTCGTCGATTGACTGAATTTGCATCCACCAAGCATACTAACATTAACTTACAGTTATTCCAAGTGTTAATTAATCGTTATTCTAATTCGAATTGAAACCAGTTAAAATATTCCATGCAGATGCCATTTTGATTTTCTTTTTGTGGCAGGAGTGAAAATTACAAAATACCGTTTTATACACTTTGTTGTATAGAGTTTATACTGTATTGTAGTATTTTTTCCGTGGCAGAATTGTTCGTCGTGTTCGTAGTAGATTTTCTGACATTTTCTTGCAGGGCGACATACGCTCTTTAGTAACGTAACTTTCTTACAACATTAATTCGTCTTTTCCTGTCCAAATAAACAAAATACTTTTCTTCAAATAAAATTGTTTGGAGTTTACTTAGAATGTTTTACTTTATTTCCATATCCAATTACAAAATGATAACCGGTGACATGGAATAATTTCTGTATAAAATTGCCAATCAGCAAAGTGTTAACCCTTTGCACTCGAAGCAATTCTACTCCAGAATCGAAACAATATTTCTATGTATAATAGCTCCATTTTAGATAGTTCATTTCCTTTCGTTCATATAAAATTAATTACTACGACTCGTACTTAAAACATTAACATTCTTATTGATATCTTAACTGCAAACATAGCGACGTAAAAGTTGTTTAAATAATTGTATGGCAAGTTTTAGTGTGGCCTTAGAGGCGCCATTCGAGTGCAAAGGGTTAATATAATTTCGACAAACCCATTGGCAGTCCCGTTCTACGGGCTACAATGATTTAAAGAAAAATAAAAATCTTGTATCATGCAAGCTGAAAAGAACAAAGATAAAGCGAAAATCGAAAGGAATCGAAGCCAACCAGTGTCTCCGCCGATTAACAAAAGGAACAAATTACAAAGAAGAGAATCTACGAGAAAAATGTGTCTCCCACGCGTCTAGGATCTTCCCTCGCCAGGATCTAGCTGGCAAAGAAAATCTACGAAAGGACACCGCCGCCATCGAGAGCCACAAATCCTTCGGCAACAGATTCTGCGCGCAATAGCCTGCGAGAAGGCATTCGGAGCACGTAGTTAAAAAACTAGCGTAAATCAATTTTGCAGCTGTTCTCAATGTATCCGACAAGTGGATAACTTACGAGATGGCCGGAGTTATTGACGAAACGGTTTAAGTTTCGATGATGATCCGTCCGCGGGACCGTAAGGACCCCCGGGGCCCTTCCACGCTATTTCGACCAGTGTTCGTCAAAATCACAGATTCCAACTTCTTCTCTAATTATTTCGATAATTGAAATGCATTTTTGGGAGATAGCAACGTAAAGGCCTTCAGTGAAGCTCGTATTATTATAAAAATTTAATGGCATCTGTACAAATGCTATCTTGTTACTTTTTATTATGTGCTATTGCTATTTTTATTATTAGTTGCTATATCATTTTCTTTGCAACTAAAATTATTATAAGAGAAAAGGTAGTTCATTTGTACTGCTATATTTAAATTCCATGTTTAAATATCTTTTGAAAAAGAATAAAATTTGATTACGTCTTTAAAAGGAAAGCGTAAGATTTATATTTGCTAGAATTTGATTAAAATCTCCACCACAAATTTGAGTCGTTAGAATTTTGTTGGAGATTTTGAATTTTGTTCGAGGCTTTGAATTTTGTTCGAGCAGATTCGAGTTTTGTTTGAGCAGATTCGAGTTTTGTTCGAGCAGACTCGAGTTTTGTTCGAGGCTTCGAATTTTGTTCGAGCCGAATCGAGTTTTGTTCAAGAAAATTCGAGTTTTGTTTAAGCATATTCGAATTTTGTTCGAGCAGAGTCAAGTTTTGTTCAAGGCTTCGAATTATATTCGAGACTTTGAATTTTATTCGAGACTTTGAATTTTGTTCGAGCCTTTTAATTTTGTTCGAGCAGATTCGAGTTTTGTTCGAGCCGATTCGAGTCTTGTTGGAGCAGATTCGAGTATTATTCGAGCCGATTCGAACGCGTTCCGTCATGAAGATCGGCTCGAAGCGATTCGCTCGCGTTTTCAAGTCCCATCGCTGTTCGCGTGCCGTCGATCGTGCGAGTACGTCCAGAAAATCGAGCGATATTTCTCGGCGTGTCGTGTTTGTACAATTAGAAGCTCGTTCCGCGGAGTTAACACCGAAAGTGTCGAGGGAACCGGGCCCCGGAGCGGTTTGTTGCGTAATGACGACAATTGCACTGTGCTCGTGTGTCTTGATAAAGCATGTGCTCCTCTCGGACGTTCTTCAGGTACCAGGGAGCACAACTCCCACGTCGTTGACGGTTCATTGTAATTTCGCGGAAGATACCGCGACCAGATTACCAGACACACAGATGCACGCCGCCCAAACGCTAGTTCCACCGTGTACTAAAACCGCCTATTCTACACTACTTTCTCTAAATAACAAAGCAATGCACATTTGGACATTTTCATAAAGCATACCCGAAGAAACAAATTTACTGAAGAATTCCTCGAGGTTGCTTCTTTGCAATCTCGATAATCGTAAAACAACCCTTAACGAGCTTTGCGAAATAGAAAACTGGAGGTTCTGTATTGTGCGATAGAAAACGTAAGGCATGAATAAATACGTACATGAATAATACGGGTACGTGCAAAAAATGTTCGCCTAATTTTTCATCGCCTTATGGGAAGATATTGCAAAAATGCTCTCGGCCACTAAGAGTTATAAGCGTTGGAAGGCGCCATTTTGTCGGGTGCGCCTTTTTCGTTTCTGTCTGTTGATAGAAAAGGGGGAAGTGTAAATGGAGAAAACAGAGACGCATTTTTATGTAGAACCACTGTCAGAATTGCAACGAATTCCGAAATTGTTAGTGGTTGACACATTTCGAGTAGGAGAGCGTCCTTGGACCATTTTCGAGATTATTCTTGGTAACGGAAGTGTACGGTATGTATTAGAAGAAACAAGTTTATTGAAGAATTCCCCAAGGTTGCTTTTTGAGAATTTTGATAATCGTAAATGTAGAATATCTAAATGCGCCATTTTGACGAGTGCGCCTCCATTTTGTTAAATTCCTCGTGTCAACAGATTTATGCCCATTGATAGAAAAGAGGGAAGTGTAAATGGAGAAAGCAGTGACGCATTTTTACGTAGAGCCATTGCCAAAATTGCATCGAATTCCGAAATTGTTAGTGGTTGATATATTTCGAGTGGGAGCTCGTCCTTGGACCATTTGCGAGATTATTTGTGGAAACGAAAGTGCACAGTATGTATCTGAAGAAACGAATTTGTTGAAGAATTCCTCAAGGTAGCTTTTTTAGAATTTTGATAATCGTAAATGAAGAATATCTAAATGCGCCATTTTGACGAGTGCGCCTCCATTTTGTTAAATTCCTCGTGTCAACAGATTTATGCCCATTTATAGAAAAGAGGGAAGTGTAAATGGAGAAAGATACGGTATGTATCCGAAGAAACAAATTTGTTGAAAAATTCCTCAAGGTTGCTTTTTTAGAATTTTGATAATCGTAACTGAAGAATATTGGAAAACGCTATTTTGACGTTCGACTTCTGGCGTGATCGGGCCTGCGCGTGCACTAATGGAAAACAAGTTCTTAATAGAAAACAATGCGCGTAACTAGGCAGAACAGCTGAAGCGTTTTCGTCCGTTTTCTAAACAATGCTATTCCGGTTCGAAGTGTCTGCCATGAATTGTGAGAACGACTGTATATGCAACGGCAGCTCGGAGACCCGCAAACAGGAAGAATTTGAAACGTGCGCGACGCTGATAAGCGATAAGCTGATTCCGACGCGCCTGGCACCCCTCTAATCGACGTTTAATGTCATTGTTGGTTAACTCGATTCTTGGACAATTGACAGTGCTGATGGATTTAATGTAGTTCAATAGGGTAGAGAGCTAGCAATGTTTAAATTGACATTCCAAGAGGGAGGAGTGGGCTGCTTTCGAAACGAGTCACGACAATTTTTGGCATTTGCTGGCCACTCGTATTTCCTGCACCAAAGTGCATACGATTTTTGCAAATCTTAAGCAAGGGATGTGAAAGAGAGCTAAAGTGTTCTTGCAATTTTTAACACTTCATGGCCACTTGTTTCTCGATTATGATTAACAAGAGTGCATATGACTTTTACAAATCTTAAGCATAGGATGTGAAAAAGAGGAAAAGTGTTGCTTGCAATTTTTCGCATTTCTTGGCCACTCGCATGTCCTGCACCAAAGTGCACACAAATTTTGTAAATTTTAAGCAAGTTTTAATTTTAAGTGTTGTTTGTAATTCGTGACAGCTTCGTGGCCATTTATTTCTCTATTATGATTTGTCAGAGTGCACACGATTTTTGCATATCTTAAGCAAGGGATGTGAGAGAGAGCTAAAGTGTTGTTTGCAATTTTTAACACTACGTGACCACTTGTTTCTCGATTATGATCTATCAGAGTGCACACAAATTTTGCAAACCTTAAACATGGGATATGAAACAGAGCTAAAATGGTTTTTGCAATGTGTGGCATTTTGTGGCCATTTTTTTCTCAATTATAATCGATCAGAGTGCACACGAATTTTGCAAATCTTAAACATGGGATATGAAACAGAGCTAAAATGGTTCTTGCCATGTGTAGCATTTCGTCGTCACTTGTTTCTCGATTATGATCTATCAGAGTGCACACAAATTTTGCAAACCTTAAACATGGGATATGA
>CM052092.1:2032685-2096234 GCA_028453745.1 Agapostemon virescens
AAAACCACTACTATTCCTCATAGTTTGCAGAAATTCCTAGTTTCGCAACGTTCTCAGAGGAACGTGATCGAATAATCGAAAAAATCGCAGCGAACGCCGTTCGTTGGCAGCGCCGAGGGTGGTCGGTGAAAATTCGATGATTCGGGGCGCACGAGATGTTAGAAATTGGATATTTTATGCGCGTCGATCGAATAGTAAAATTGGAAAAGGGTTGTCGATTACGTAAAACGCTGACCAGTTTCTCCAGCGACATAACGAAAACATGCTCGCGTTGCAGATGGCCGACGTCGCCGAGAGTGCAGCATTCACCGACCCGACAACTGCGATCTCCCACGGGAAACGGCACCTGTTAGTTCGGGATTACACCATGGCTGTGACCGCGTTGGCCCAAGCCTGCCAGCTGTTGGTGGAGAAACACGGTGACACAGCGGACGAGCTTGGCGAACCTTATCTTCTTTACGGCCGTGCGCTTCTGGGTCTGGCCAGAGAAGAAGCAGGAGTCCTAGGGGGTGCAGTGCCGGGATCGGAAGAAGCCGAGGAAGAGGAGGACGACGACGAGGAAGAGGGCGACGACGAGAAGGAGGAGGAAGAAGAAGAAGATGCTGCTGCTGAGGGAAAGGGTCAAACTTCTGCGGAAGCTAAAGCCGACAAGTCGAAGCCGGAGGAGCCTTCAAAGCCAGAACCGGAGCAACCAAAGAAGACCGAAGTAGAGGAACCAGCAAAATCAGAGCCGGAGAAGAAAGAGGAGAAAGCCGAGAAAGCAGAAAAATCAGAGACCACCAGCGAGAAACAGGAACCGGATAAGTCAGAGTCGAAGAAGACCGAGGAGAAGGTTGAGCAGAAGCAAAAAGAGGAAGAGAAGACCGTAGCTGCCGGGTCCAGCAAGGAGACGAATCATGCCAACGGGCCATCCTGCTCCAGTGAACAGAACGGGGACCTGAAGAAGAACGGAGAAGAGGAGAATGTCGAGGACATTGGGAAGGAGGACGAAGAGGACGAAGTAAATAACTTACAGGTAGACAGAATGTTCTTCCATTAAAATGGACAGCGATTAACTTGCTCTAGTGTTAAAAATTTAATTTAAAAATTCTTGCAATTGCAGGTAGCCTGGGAAGTCCTGGAGCTGGCGAAGTTGGTGTTGATCAAGCGAGGAGAACCCGGCTGGAAGCTTCTGGCCGATGCTTATCGGCTGCTAGGTGAAGTGGCTATGGAAGGAGGGAACTTCCAGGGTGCTCTGAACGATCTACACAAGTGTCTGGAGCTTCTGGAGCAGATAAAGCCGCGCGAGCCTAGAGCGATAGCAGAGATCCATTATCAATTAGCGCTGGCTCATTCCCTGGGCAACGAATTCGACTCCAGCATAGAAGAGTTCAACAAGGCGACGGAACTGTTAGAGGCTCGCATCAAGGAGCTAGAGGAGATTAAAGAACCACCGAAAACCGAGGACTCGTTCTACACCGTTGAAGGAGAGATCCAAGAGCTGAAGGAACTGCTACCGGAGATCAGGGAGAAGATCTCAGACATGAAGGACTTCAAACAGGAGGCCTGCAAGCTGGTGATAGAGGGCATAAAAAACAAAGTCGCCGGGGGTTGTTCGAACGGAGCCGGTCCCAGCGGCAGCGATTCCGGTTCCAGCCCGAAGGTCCAAAAGCCAGCCAGCGATATATCCCATCTGGTGCGGAAGAAGCGGAAAGCTGACGAGCAAGAGACCACCGAGAGCGCATCTTCGCCGTGCAAAAAACCGACGCCGGAGAAAGCCGTTTGAACGCTGGTTCGGTGCAATCAGGAACGCTCTTAATCGTTGCTATGTTTCGCGGGGTGATCTAAACTAAAAACTGTACCACTCTGAAAATTTGAAGAGTCGGACCAAGATAGGGTTAAACACATTGCATCTAACGAGAGTGAGAGGAGGAGGGCCGACTTTGAAAAGATGCGACAGAGCCGAGTTTTAAAACAGAGCTGACGCCGGGATCGCTCTTCGACTATTATTCGTTCCCTTGCAATTTTTATTCGATGATTATTCGTTTCATGTTTTCGTTCGTTTCTTTTTCGCATTGATATCCGTTTTATTTATTGTGTTTAATAAGTGTCCCGACAGTTGAACGGCTGTCCCAACTGACTTTCAACTCTTATCTTTCTTAAGACTTAAAACATCCAGAAGTAAGGTTGTTCTTGTATAAATCTGATTAATAAACGTTAAACAATGACTTTTTTTCTAAATGTTCTGCAAATATTTATATATGTATACATATTTGTTTCTCACGTAACGCGAAACTTTCGGGGAGCAAACGCATGTAAACGAATCAAAAATTGATATTCTCAAGTTGCAAGTTTAAAAATACTTCTCTCTAAAATTCACATGGAAAATCGTTGACATTCACCTGAGTGACGAATGCTTCGATATGCCTTGATTGTACTATAATATTGAGAAACTGCATAAAAATCAATCCATTTTTCAGCGTTCACATGAGACAGCCCCCTTCAGCTATGATATATATTATATTAGACAAATAACAGCATCTAAAGTCTATCACAATTCTGGACGGATTGGTCTTCGAGATTCAAACGAAAATCTGATTCCACGAGACATCGTTTTCTATTAACACTAAACCTACCGAAGGATAAAATTCGCTAGTGTGTGTTGCCTTATAAAAATGACAAGAACAATCTTTATTATAATGTGTGATGGACTAAAAAAATCTGTTGAATCCTTTTCTGTGAAGATAATTTTATAACTTCAGTATTTGTAAAATAGAAAATCTGAAAAGGGTCATTCGACCCCCTATGGTAGGTTTAGTGTTAAAAACGAAGAGAATTTATTCTCCCAAGAGTTCCTCGATGTCGTCCTCCCTGTCGGAACTCTCCTGCCTGTGAACCTTCATTTTGTAACCGAGCGTCTCCAGCGTGCTAACGTTGTAATAATAGTTCAGGTTAATTCCAGGTACCAGAAGCTTTAACTCCTCTACGGTGGCGCGCGCTTTATCAGTGTCGCCGATGTTAATATAGTGCTGAGTGATAGTGGCGAACAGATCTCCACGTCGCACAGACTGTTCTAAGTCAGAACCTTGAGAATCGAGCAAGTGGCGCACCTGTTGCATCGCCGTACCCGTATCGCCTCTGTCCAACATTCTGCAACATCATCGTTCAACATAATTAAAGATAGTGAAACCAGGTCGCAAGAAGAGTGACCCAATAAGTTCACCTACTTTGGGTCCCTTAACACTAGAACTACCAAACCAGTCATTTTGACTGGTCCCTAGTTTTTTCTTTCACAATTATTCAAGTTATAAAAATGTTTTCATCAGAAATTTTCAAATATACTTCTTTAACACTTTGACTGCCAAGTCACCTATATATAGGTGACAGAATTATTAGTCTATGTTTAGAAATAAATTTGTACGTTAATATATTCGTTGCATTCAATTTAGTTGATATCTGAAGAATACAAGAAAGTTGATAGATAACTATATGCCATGTATTTAAACTTTTCAATCGCTGCTTCATTAAATACATTAATTGGGCAGTTAATGTGTTAATGACGTATACCTCACAATAAGTATTGCATGAAGTTTTGGTAGACGCAGTCTTATTATTATTACAAGGCAATGTATATCGTGGGATTTATTGTTCGGTGGTTCTAGTGTTAATTTTGTATCAGTTGCAAGATGCAACAACTAAAGAAAATTACTGAAAATCTGATTATCAAAAATTTGCAGCAGCTCTTGACGTAAACTATCACTGTGCAGAAAAATTAGAACTAACTCGGAGGGTCCCAAGAAAGGTAAAAGAATATTAACCATATTTGGGTCACTGTTTCATAATCACAAATTAATATTACTAACTTCTTGATGTCCAGATAACGTCTAATCGTGGCAATTCTCGTGTTCACCAGGTCAACGGCCCTCTTGTGGATATTCGGATCCCTCGGCGTGGCAACTTTGGCGAGACATCTACTGGACTGATTCAACGCGTCCATGGCCTTCTCGTAATTCTGGAACTCGTCGATCTCGACTTGAGCACAGGCTACATAGAAATTCGCCAGCAGATCCATCGCTTTTCCCTTGGAATAGAAATTAATAATATTCTTCAGTACTTCCGGCTGGTTTTGCCAGTCGAGGGACTGCAGATAGTTGCCAGCCATTATGTAAATCTCTCTCTGCCTGGAAACTTGCGCGAAGAAGCATATCTTCTCAGTGTCGCCAGACTTCAGCAACGCTTTCATGGCTCTCAGTTTATTGCCAGCTTGGGTGAACTTCTTGGTAGCTAAATGATAGTTGCCCTGCTCGAAAGCGGTCTCGCCTATCCTCTCCAATATAGAGATACGAGTCTTCTCTCGATCCGGGTCATTATCGGTCTTGTCCAATGTCATCTTCTCCGCCAAGTCTTCGCTCAACAGTATGTTGTGCTGTTGCATCAATTCTAGTGCCTCCATGTACTTTCTTCCGGTGGCGAGCAGGTCCACCGCCTTCTCGATCTGATCGTTCTCTACAAAATACTCGGCGCATTTCACTATCAACGCCGGGTCAGAGTCCGAGTTAACGTCCATGATGATGAGCTGCAGAGCACTGTACTGTCTCGTCTTAAATGCGATGTCAAGTGCCTTGTGCAATAACGCAGCTTTATGGTACAATAAAACCGCTTTATCCAGCTGGTCGTTCTCCTCGTAATACTTGGCGACGTCTATCTGCGACTGCCGTGGCGCCAGCAGAGCCAGAGGCCATAACTCTTCGTACATGTCGTGTTCCTTGCACAGTCGAATAGCGTTCGTGTACGCCTTGGCGATCGTGTAAAAATGAATGGCTTGTGTGACGTTGTTGTTCGACTCATAGTGCGCCGCTAAGTGATACGCAGAGGCGGCGTGATTGGTTCGCGACACCAATTCGCTGACTTCGTCCTCCCTGCCGAAATAACAAAGTAATCTTGTCATTGCTAGAGTATTCTTGGCCTGTTCATACAAGCGTAGAGCGCCTTCCATGTCGCCTGTTGATTCAATGTACTGCGCGTGCCAGTTTTTTATTTCGGGATCGTCGGAATTATTTAAATACGACAAAAGCTCCCGCGGTCTTACCAGCAGCATCCTCGGCACCTCGAATCGGTGGCAATCCGCTTTGCTGTACATTTCGATCGCTTCAGAAATCTTTCTCTCCTGCTCGAGGGTTTTCGCATAATTATAGTGACTGGTTTTCTCGCAGATCTTGTTCTCGTTGCTCGAGAACTCTATGGCTTCTTTGAATTTGCCACGCGCTTCCAAAAGCTTGCACAACAGATCCAGTCTCTTGGCTTCCCGGAAGAGGTGCTCCGCGTCATTGTACAAACCTAACTCCACAGCTAGCACGCCCACCTTGGCTTCCAGATTTAAACTGTCATCCTGCATAGCTTCTCTGAGAGCTCTCGCAGCTCTGGCTTGCTTCATGTGACCGAGACACAGAAGAGCCATGTTCAGTTGCTTCGTCTTCACGCACATTCGCGCCAGACTCTTCCAGATACCCTCGTTCTTGATAGACTTGATCGCCTTGAAAGCTTCATCCATGTTTGCGATGCTGATGTAAAAGCTGAAGTCCAGGACAGCCTTCTTCGTGACCGAATCGCACGAGGTCAGCTCCTCGAAATCCCTCATCCGCAGCTTATTCACTTTGCTGACTTTGTCCACGGTCTTTTCGGAATTCAGCATGATTATATTTGGCGTGTGAACGCCCAGGACTCGGCAATTGTCGTCCTTTATTGGTTTGATGTCTTGCACCACGATACCGTGATCAGACGTGGCGAACATCGACACCAAGACCACTGTGGTTTTCGTGATGTCGAACTCGTTTTCATTGTTTTGCTTCGAATGCTTGGAGTCTCGCGTATCCAGTCGTTGAGCACGACAAACCAAGAGCCTAGGGTCTTCCACATCCCAACAATGAGCAGTGACTAATCGTCCTCTGCACTTTACAGCTAAAGCAGTGTCATCTTCGTCAATCTCGTTGGACTCTGCGAAATCAAACTCGTGTAGCTGATCACTCTCAATGTCCCATACATATAAAATGGAACTGGGCATCAAATTCGCCATGGCAACAGTGATGGACACGCAGCGGCAGTCTGCGTTGCACCTGGCCTCGATGATCTCTGCAAAGTCGCTGATGGCTTCGTAGGTAGCCATTGCTCTAGTGTACAACTTAGCCTCCCTCTTACTCAAATCCCATATCTTCAGTATACCGTTCAAAGACGCCACTGTTAAGTACTGTCCGGTCAGGTCCATAGTGATTGGTTCACCCTCTTCCGGCAACGTCGGTAATGTTTGGATAATTGTACCCTCCATCGATCGCAACTGTATAACCACGGGAGTCAGAATGATCAGAGAGTGGTCACAGATTAAAAGCTTCTCCGTGTCGCAATTAAAGTTCGTTATCCATGTGGTGCTCAAAGAATTTTCTTTGTGGATTCTATAAACTGCTATATGTCTGCCAGAGGAAACCGCGATGTACTCTTTATTGACGGCGACGAGCTGCACTTGAATGTCTGTTTTCATAGCGTAAGATAGCTCCTCGACTTCTATTAGGATCTGAGTGGGACTTAGTTGACTCGCGCAAACACCATCATTGTATGCAGCACACATTGGTTGCTGATGCATTATGAATACGTTTGTGATACAGTTGACCGCCAATAGCGGACTCCTCAAGAAAACTGCACCCCACGCGAGTTGCTTCACTGTACCGTGAATGGTGCAAGTTTCCGGCACAGATACCCAAGCGTTTTCCTCACCGTCCGCGTCCGCTTTGCATTTCCATAAATAAATTGTTCCTAAATTTGTTCCAGCAGCCAAAGTACCTGAAATATTAATAATACAATAAAACTGAGAAACTGCTATTTAAGAGCAGGAGATGGAAATAATCCCTTCGTACTGCAAGTAGAAATGTACCATTTGCTTTACAGAAAGCTATGCTTATAAAGATTTCTTGGGGAGTAGCCATGTTTCCCGAAGGTGAATCCGGCGGACTCATTACGTAAGTATCGCCATTATGCAGGTCCCAGCAACGAATGTCTAAATCTCCTGTAAGAATCGCTAGGGTGTTTACTCCGATCCAACATAACGAAGGACTCATCCTTGACGTGTCGCATCTACTGCTAAGTTTCACCTGGCAGAAAATTGTAAATGGTAGATTAAAAGTATTAAAGGATCGACAATTGCAAAACAGAGGATTCACTTGGGAAGTTTTTAAAAAATTGTCAGAGAACAAAGAAGATCCTAAACGGCTTCTGTGTCTTGCAATCGCTGCAGAAAACAGTGTCGACTTACGCTTGTTAATTCAGTGAGCCGTCCGGAGATCGGATCTGCTTGAAAATGCCCAACATTGAACCCTTCAGTCATAATGATGATAGATTCCCTCGTCTGATGATGCAGGAGAAATTGCAATGTAGCACCGCCTGTGCTGAGAACCTCTGTACATTGTCCTTGATTATCTACAAAGTACATTACACCGCTTGTGGTACCAATGTAAAATGCATGATTGTCCCGTTGAGACATAACTGTTGCTGGTGCAGCTGTTCTAGGACGCCAGGAGCTGAATATATCTAATGCTCTCTCATCCCCTGCGACTGCTGCTTTAGCTAGACCACTGAAAAATATTTGTATTCTTTGACTTTGCTCTTATAAAGTTGTCCAAGAGTACTGTACCTGACCCAGACCTTATATCAATTGCAGGTTTTGGTGGAACAGTTTTAAAAACTATTTGTGCAAATGTATCTTTTAACTCATGGTGGAACATCATTAATAATTGACCCCTGGAATCTATTTTCCACCCAACTATAGACCCAGTTGTATCTGCAGATACTAATCTTCCACCATGCTGACTCCATTGTAAAATATTAATAGGATCACGGTGTGGAGTAACTATTATGTTGAACTCTATACATCCAGTATCACCAGGCCATACCTAAATAAATAAATATATTTTTTAACTGATCATACTAGGATTATTATTTAGAGATATCGTAGAACACAAATTACATTGAATAATCAACATTCTACTATGATTAATGAATCATTCACCCTTAGTTCTCCAGTTTCCCAACCTGCTGCAAGCCATCGTCTCTCAGGATGCCATCCCAGTGCAGTCACCTGAGCTACAGAATGTCTTGGTGACTCTATATCCTGAACAGGTTCACCCTGATCATCATAGAGCATTACAAAACCACCCCTATCTTGAGAATACGCAGCAACAGCCAATATAGGCTCATTTGAGTGCCAAAGTGCATGAGTACTCATAGAGGTTGTCTCGGGGTTTTGCACCCGAGTATCAAAATACAATGACATTGTTCTTTAATAATTTCACTCTTCAGTAGTTCTACAAAAACTGTCATCCAATAACATTACATTTTTCCCCAAGTTGATACACTTGAACTATTCAGTTTTTAATCTTAGTTATGCATTAAACAACCAGCAATTAATTCCATTATGAAATTTATATCGATTGTACGTATTATCAGAGAGAATGTTTCCTCTCTAGTATTATTGAAAAGTACAACTGCATTTGACGTTTACAGTTTAGTTTACATAAACGTTGCCATAGCAATTTGAATACAAATTCGTCCGCTAGATGGCTAACGCGAAAATACACATTATTTCAAATTGGAATATTTAATTGCTGTCAGATTAAAATTAACTGATAAATAAATATCAATCATTTAATTAAAACGATTAGCAACGAAATCTGACATAAATCATTTGTACAAAAAATTAGTAATGAAAGGAAGATTGTACGTATGAATGTTAGACTGTTTAATATTAATTATTATATTGAAATTACATAAAATAAACCATTTTCAATAAAGCATCAATAAATTGTTACATTAAAAAATTTAATACAGAAAAACGAATAGTGGCATCATCTGTCTGCAAAGTGGAGAACTAAGGAAATAGAAAAATTAAAATATTTCGCAACATAGAAATTTCATGAGGCATTAAGTCTGCTCTCATATCTCGTTTATGGTTGTACCATCCTCTTAAATAATAAACAAACATTGATCATTTATTTGACCCTTTACATATAAATAATTGCCATAATTTTTTAGTCAGTATATGTAATCAAGAATCTATATTCCAAATATTGTAGAATTTCGGTGTGATCAGTTTAAAATTTGTACTGTAAAAAGAGTCGTACATGTTTCGTCATTGTATATCATAGCACAAGAGGGAACTCTCGTTTTGCCGAGCAGAACTGCATGGTTTTAAGAGAGTGCGAAACCCCATACATATTTTTGCTGTCGGCTACTTCGAATTATCGACCGAGCCTGTTTAATCCCATATTATTATTAAGATTGGGATAAACAGTTTTTGTATTTATAAAAAGCCTAAGTGAGGGTGTGCAGGGAAACTGCAGTCGTCGCACGCGCGCAATGTCTCTGTAATTAGAAGAGCATGACGCATTGACAAAGTAACGTAACGCTGCTATCACAGAGAGTTAGAGAAAAGCGTTTGCCTGTCTTCTGCGTTATCATGGACGTAAATCTGTCATTTTGATAATTACACGTTACAGGTTAAAGGAAACGGTGGATTTTCTCATATATCATTAGGAAACCTCTTAAAAGGATCGTTTAGTAGTAACATTCAAAAGCGATCGCTGAGGAAACGCGCATCGACGATCCTCGCGCAAAAGTTACTCGTGCGAACGGTATCATTCAAATTCGAATCTGACGAATGGTCCACTATCATTTAGCATCACGATTTAGCAATGCTAACGCTTAATCTTATGATTATAAATTGGTGACGTTATGGAGCTGAAAGTATGGGTAGAAGGTATACAGCGTATTGTCTGCGGTGTTACAGAAACCACTACATGTCAGGTTGGTACTATTCGTTTGAATATTTTCTACTCACTGTGAATTCTATGTAATTTAAAATTAACTTGCAGGATGTAGTATATGCTCTTGCTCACGCCACAGGACAAACAGGTAGATTCACTTTGGTAGAGAGATGGCGAACTAATGAGCGTCTGTTAGCTCCATATGAAAACCCTTTGAAGGTATTGATATCTGTAATTTGTTCTTTATACTTTCTTTGTAAATCAGATAATGTTTACAGTGGAGCTAGTATTCACCTATAATATTAATACTGTTAGTAGCATTCACAATGTTAATAGATCGTAGTTGCTGCTCTGAAGCAAAGTGGACTCACAAATAAAGTGTGAAGAATGGAATCACTAACTTTAACAAATTTATATGTTTTGGTATAATGTCGTTTTTTTACTAGATTTTGATGAAATGGGGAGAGTACTCATCAGAAGTGCAACTAATATTAAGACGCTCTACACCAGATAGTAATAAGGCTCCAAGTTCATTAGGCACACGCTTGAATCATGGTCAACGGTCAAATGGTGTGGTCAGCTCTAGTTCAGAGCACTCTGCGATACCCACTAGTGGACAGGAGGATACTAAGAATACTGCAACAACTTTGAATTCTGAGTTTGATGATTTCCAAGGGTGTCTTGACAGAAATCGCGACACCAGAAAATCGCTAACGTTCGGAGGATTGCATGGAAATATGATGGAAAATAATACAGAAGTATTTAATTCTCATATTACATTGAACAGCTTGTAAAGTTTTAAACAGTTTTGTTTAATGCTCTTGTTTTATTGTAATGCAGATTCAGATGGAAAACGTTGCCATAGTTCAACCCACACCTCATTTAAAAAACAAGGAACTAAACATAAGGAAGAATATACAAAAGCCAGCACAGTCTCCCACTCGTGCTAGCAGCAGTGAGAGCAATACTCATGTATCACAAAAGAAAGTACGGGAAGTTCCCCCATACAGGGATCCTCCAGGACCAGGTTCTCCACCATTAAGAACTCTGCCACCATATAGAGATCCTCCACCGCCTAACTTAAATAGTCCTGGAAGATCGCAATTCCAATCTAGTACAAATAGTGGAAGTCCTCATGTTCATAAAGAGGATCAACCATCTTCTAGTAATTCCGTAAAGCTAAAGAGGAATCTTATACAGGTTCTACAGAAATGATTCTCCGTACGACTGTTAGAGGTGTGCAAGAATCCGCATAAATACGCGAATCCTGAAATTTTCAAAAATCCGAGTCGTCTCAACCTTTAAGTATCTGGGTTAATGGGTTCTCGCATACCCCTAACACTGTATCCCTATAACACTGTAACCCTTAATCGATTTCGTGTCTTTAGGAATTTCAGGATACAAAAGGGCAGACTCAATCTGTGAATCAATTATCTGGTCAATCCCAAAACATGGTCACTGTTGCTTACACTCAACGATATGTTGAACTTATTAGACTAGTCAATAAGCAACGTGACACCATAAATGCACAACAAGCCGACTTAACAAAAGTATGAGAGAAAATTATTTCTGCCATTGCAGTTGGTAAATGAAATGAATGATTTATAAAATGAATTATTTCCAGTTCGATGCTGAAATATTATATTGGGAAACTAAAAATAGAGAACAAATTCATCAAATGGATTACATTTCCCAGGAAGTAAATCGTATGGAATCTACAGGTCGTCTGATCGAAGAGCAGGTGTGTTTTGTAAATATTTCGAGATAGACTATGCTAATATTATATAATGTACCGTGACTCGTCCATATTTTAGTTGAAAGAACTGGCGCATGTTGAAGAGGAAAGTGAAATAGTCAGACAACAAGAAAAAACATTGAAGTCAGAGATTACGCTGTTACGATCAAAACTTGCAAACTGTGAGACAGAGTTGCTTCAATGTAAAAATAAAATCAGGTAAAACGAATTTTTTTTTATGCGAGCAGTATACGATACGGTATTAATTACTTTTTTCTATGTTGCAGATTAGTCATGGAGGAACTTGCCATAGAGCAGCACAACATAAGTCGCGAGACAGACGAAAGACAAATAATGGAGCGTAAAATCATTACCGAGGTAGAACACCTTCAAAATGAGGTGGAACAAGCCAAACGCTCCGCAGAGTTAGCTTCACAATGTGCAGAATCATTAAAACTCGAAGTAGTCAGTCTAGAGTCTGCCATTGTTGAAAAGAAATTGCAAGTAGAACGGTTGGTGGCTGACATGAAGGAAGCCAATTTACAAAGTCTGGCTGTCGCTTGTCAAGACGAACAAGTCAAGTCGCTGTTAGAAGGTATTCAAATTCGATTGACTTGATAAAAAAAATTAAATTGCTCGACTAATACGCTCCAAAAATATTTTAGGTGCTCATAAACCAGGCAGTACACGAAAAATGATAGGTTCCCCGAGACAATTAGAGACTGCAGTACCCACCAGCAAAAATCCGCATGGTGTCTGGGTATAAGTGTACATTAAGTCAGCGTATTTTAATAAGTCAAACATGATAACTTTCGTTCTGGAAACGTTTTACGTAGAAAATATGTGGTGTGCGCGTATTCGTTCAGAACGTTGAACACAAAGAAAGTTTTCTCTCTTTATCGTATATGAACGGAATTTATTGCTGTTCAATTCATCCACTGGCCATATAATTTTCAACAAACTTAGTTGTAAGGATTAAATCATAATAATCATTAGTACTCATAATATTCGTGTATAATGAAGGATTATAGGTATATCAGACAATACATGTATCCAAAGTGTTGAAAAATTATGAATTGTACGAAGCACATGAATAGTACGATTCTAGAGAATGTCATTATGACTTTGTTGCAAACTGCACGAGATACTATCACAAGATAATATTCTATATTTTCTATAATCAAAATAATTCTGTGAATTAAAAAGCATTTACTTACTGGTGCACTATATAGTTGAAATACAAATGTAGTAGATTTACTATATGTGTCTTGTACATATCGTTGAAAGTATGTGATAACGAAGTCTGAGAGACATTATTGAAACATTCTAGTTTGCATTACACGTATTTTTAAATAGATAAGAAGCTATTCTTCTTAACTTTCATTCCGAGATCAAGCTCTATACGCGATTTATTCAGATAAGTTCATTAATTAAAGTGAGCCTTTCCTTCGTCTTACGTAATAGAATTGTGTAGCAATCATCGTCGTTTATTCATTATCAACATGCATTTCTAGATACATATTCACACACTGCCATTATCATTAGCTATAATTTTGAAAATCTAATAATTCAGATTATTTTGTGTATAATTCCATTTTATATAGAATTTATATTACTTTTTAGTATGTAATAATTTCGTTATGGATAATGCTAATACGTTTCGTACAATGATTTATTGTATCTACCAAAGTGTGTTAGCTTTTGTTGCAAAAGCAAGCACTTATTGTATAATTGAATATACAAATAAAAGTCAAGATCAAATAAAATTAAATATACATCTCCTTCATTGAATTAATTTTATTTGGTGAAAAAAAAAAAATTAAACATTTTGTTCATCAAATTAGTTTTATTTGGTTCATAATTACCCATTCTAATAATTATCAATTTTTCGCGCGCTTTTGAAGTCGTGTTTACATCTGTTGAGAAGCAAGAGTTGCCGGTGTTTATATTCGCTAAATAATTATTGCACGCATAAATAATTGAGCAAACAACATTGAATTCTAGATAATTTCAATATTCAACATATAAATGTGATGTTATAACGTGACGTGATTATATTTACGAAATCAAAAAACAGGCAAGATAGTGGTCATACCGGAGTTCTATAACAATTAGGCAAAAATGAGTCTCTGGGTGGATAAATATCGGCCAACAACGCTCGGAAAATTAGATTATCACAAGGAGCAAGCAGAGTACTTGAAAAATATGGTAATTTCATTTATCGGTGTATATATAGATAAAGAATGAGGTTATATAAAAAAACCATTGTGTTGAGTTATATGAAAGAAATTAAAAATTTTTTAAAATTTATTAACAAAATTGTGCTGCTTTTATTAATTAAACATTACAATTACAGGTGCAAAAAGGCGATTTTCCACATCTATTAGTATATGGGCCACCAGGTGCAGGGAAAAAGACTCGTATAATGTGTATTATAAAAGAATTATATGGAAGTGGATCCGAAAGACTGAGGATGGAGACCATGCATTTCGAAGTACATTATGGATTTATTTACTTATTGTTTCAACTTCAAATTTTATTTTTTGGATGATTTAATTTTTAGACTCCATCTAAAAAGAAATTAGAGATAACAACTATAAGTAGCAATTACCACATAGAAGTAAACCCCAGTGATGTGGGTATTTATGATAGAGTAGTTGTTATGGATTTGGTAAAAACAACTGCTCAAACTCACCAAATAGATTCAACTGGACAAAGAGACTTTAAAGGTATATCAAATCATCACTAATTATAATTCTTTACTGCCTATTTTTATCCAACTAATTTAATTGTAATTTATTCAAGTGGTACTTTTAACGAATGTGGATCAGCTCACTAAAGATGCACAACATGCACTTAGAAGAACAATGGAAAAATATGTTGCTACATGTAGATTGATACTTTGTGCAAACTCAACATCAAGAGTTCTACCAGCTATAAGATCTCGATGTTTAGGAATTAGAGTACCAGCTCCATCCATATCTGACATAAAAAATATTTTACATTCAGTTGCTAAACGCGAAAGTTTAATTTTACCAGATGAATTGGCCATTAGATTGGCTGAGGCTAGTGGAAGGAATTTAAGACGAGCTATATTGATGCTTGAAGCTTGTAAAGTTGAACAGTAGGTCCATTTATTTTTAACAAAGTACATGTTAGGTCAATGCAGAAGTTTGTATTAAAATACAACAAGGAATCAAGTATGAACTTTGCACTGACATAATATTACTTCAAGCTTGAATTTTGAGTTTCAATTATGTGCTTCCAGATACCCGTTCACTGCAGATCAAAAGATTACAGAACCAGATTGGCAACTGTACATTAGAAACACTGCTAACATGATGGTTAGTGAACAGAGTCCGAGGAAACTGTTGGAAATACGAAATAGACTTTACGAACTACTAACGCACGCGATTCCGACGGATTTGATATTCAAGGGACTTCTACAAGAATGCATCAAGAATTGTGATCTTCAATTGAAAATTGAAATCGCAACAGTTGCGGCTGAATATGAGCATAAAATGCACAGAGGGTCAAAAGCTATTTTTCATTTAGAAGCATTCGTCGCTCGGTTCATGGCGATTTATAAAAAATTCATTGATTCTTCTCTGGAAGGTTTTGTGTGATATATTTATTGATAGATTCGAATTATACTGTGACTACAGTTACTTGAACATAAATAAGACTTTTTAATAAATTATTATACATTTTCTAAACTGTGTTACAAATTAATAATATGGTCTAAAGAAATGTTTTATTCTAGTTTTAATACAGTTTGCAAAATACAAGACGCGAGACTTATTGATCTACTCACAATGTAAATTTACAATGAGAATTGTATCACAATTTGGCTGTGCCATAAATTAAGATTACATTGCAGCAAGGATAATAGCAGCTATCACTGATAATCCAGTTACTGTATAACCAGTGCTGTATACTTCTTTGATAGTCAGGAACTTTCCTAAGTCCCAAGCCTGTAAATATTAATAAGAAAGATTAGTAATTATTAGGTCATTACATAAGTTGTGATAAAAAAAAAGTGCAATACTTTACCAAATGGCGAAATCCATTGAGTGTATGGTATGTAGCAGGAAGAGCCAGAAAATATTTTGCCACGAAAAGAGTAGCTGAAGATAAGCCTAACTCTTGAGTCATTTCAATGAGGCATGGAATACCTCCAGGAATTACCAATGTTCCTGCAATTACACATCTAACATAATTACTACATGTTTCTTGCGGCATTTCTTTTCTAATAAAGAATTGCATTCTTACCCACACCAAGTAACATTGCATAACCGGCCAAAATCATGCCTGTTGTACGATGCGTTATTGAAAGGGCTGCTGTTAATTGAATTTGGTAGATGGACAAGTGGGGTGACATAGGCCGTTTGAGACGAATGTTTTTTTCATCATGAGATTCGCAGATTGCAGCTCCAGAGCGTAATGGTTTAGTGGCAGCAACATTAAGTGAGCTAAATCATTTATTTCAATAGCTATAATTAATCTCTATACACATAGACATGTCATGTGATGCTAAAAGGCAATACTGAAACAGTAATCATGTAAATCGTTTGAGTGAACTTTAATTTACTGTAAAATACAAAGATTGACAATCTTTTCACATAAAAATACACAATACTATCGATTTACATGTTCCGAAACCGAATTGACACCTAAATGAAGTAGTAGGTTATATTATTATGTAATATTACCTGCAGGTGTACAAGCAGCGAAAATTACGAAAATCGACGTTTCGTCGGCAAAGCAATCTGAAAATATTAATTTATGCGGTGAATATTATTAACTGCAGCGAAATACAACATAAAACCAAGAGACATTTCACTACCTCATATAGCACAGCGCCATGTTTTTTTACGAACGTTCTGTATTTTTATCTGCAGGACATATAAACATAATTAATAGACATCAAATAATTATTTTATTTTAAAAAGATAGAAATCGTATTGTTTGGCAAGCTTTGTCCCTGTATAGAATGCGACTAAGCAATAGAAAATCATCTGTTTTTAAAATCAAAATACTAGGTGTCCCAAAAATATTTGAAATCTTTAAAAGAGGTCATTCTTGAGGCTTTTCTAAAAAAAAATTTCTTTTGCGAAAATCTTTATGTATGCAACTTCGTTTTCGAATTATTAATAAAAAAAATACGGACCAATTAGAGTGTGGCTACAGCGAATAGTGTTTGGCGCAATAACAGATTATTGTTGATAATTCGAAAATGAAGTATCGAATCCCGAATTGGCAAAGAAAAATGTTTCTTAGAATAACTTCAGCAATCATTCCTTTCAAGAAATTCGAACATCTTGTATATACTTATATTTATAATTTGATTCATGAAAATGAAAATGCAGCCTGGTTCTATTACATGTAAAGTCATTTAAAGCTTCTTCGTTGTAAACTTGCACTAGTTGTGGAGAAATATCGATAGTCGGAAATATCGATAGTTTTCCATTATACTCTGCACGTTGTCTGCCATTTTGAGCGGAAGATCTTCGGCATTCCTACTTTGATATTAATCACAGTAAAAGAATACTGTGATAACACTAAAAGATCTTTGATTTGGTGCAACGATACATTCTTCTAATTAATAATGGCACAAAACAAGCTAAATGATTTGGCATCACGATTTGCTAAAGGTCCGAATGGAGTTCCTTTGGGAGTTAAACTTCTTGCGACGGCCGGCATGGCGGTCTATGGAGTTTCGAAAGCTATGTATACAGGTTAATATGATTCTTAAATACTATTAACGATCCTTTATTCCTAAATTATTCGCCTCTTCATATGAAATAATATCTTCTATTAATTTTGTTTATTTCTGTCAATAATGCAATACATTAAAAAGTTAATGTTCTATTACAGTGGAAGCTGGTCACAGAGCAATTATATTTTCTCGTATAGGAGGCATACAGAAAGATATTATGACCGAAGGTTTACATTTCCGTCTTCCATGGTTCCATTATCCAATTATTTATGATATCAGAAGCAGACCTAGAAAAATCTCTTCACCCACTGGATCCAAAGATCTGCAAATGGTCAATATTTCTCTTCGTGTACTTTCCCGTCCTGATGCGTTAACATTACCTTCAATGTACCGTAATTTGGGTCTTGATTATGACGAAAAGGTTGGTCAAAATTTTATAGTAATGTAGGGTATTCTGTAACAGTTAGGAGAAAACTCAAAAGATGTATTAGATAATTGACAAAAATTGTGCCTGATTTTGTATTAAAATACAAGGAATTGGGCATGAACTTTTTCACTGACCTAATGCAATATTATTATTAATATTATAACTTTTAATGTTTGTCTACATTGGAAGTGTTCTTAAGGATACAATCATATTTCAGGTTCTGCCAAGCATTTGTAACGAAGTATTAAAGTCAGTTGTAGCCAAGTTCAATGCATCCCAACTCATTACACAAAGACAACAGGTTTCAAACTTAGTAAGAAAAGAATTGACTGAACGTGCTCGGGATTTTAATATTGTATTGGATGATGTATCTATTACCGAGCTGAGTTTTGGTAAAGAGTACACAGCTGCTGTAGAAGCTAAACAAGTAGCCCAGCAGGAAGCACAAAGAGCAGCATTTGTTGTAGAAAGAGCAAAACAAGAGAGACAGCAGAAGATTGTCCAAGCAGAGGGAGAAGCTGAAGCAGCTAAAATGATATCCTTTAACAATACTACAAATTATTACAGTAAAACATAATTACTTTCTTTGGAAAAGAAATTTCCTTAACTCCTGTGCACCTTGGTCTAGCTGTTAGCCAAAATCCTGGCTATCTGAAACTGAGAAAGTTACGAGCGGCGCAAACTATTTCCCGCACTGTAATTATACAAAATTATTTTATTGTTATAGCATTAAAAACTTCGGCTAAACACTTGTTTCATAAATGTAACTTTTATTTTAGATTGCTACCTCCCAGAATCGTATTTATCTTAGTGGTACTAATTTAATGTTGAACATTCAAGACCCGTCGTTCGACGACTCCTCAGACAAATTAAGAAGTAAGAAATAAAGGCATTGTGGCATTTTTTCACGCTTATACTTTTCCATTATGAACAATGTAACGCTCAGCGTACTATGATTTTTTCATGTTACTTATGTAGATAATGATAAAAGATGTCAATAAGATTCATTAGATATTCTGGATGCAAATTGTTGTTGCACCTATATCAAATTATCCTTATGCTCCACGCTGTGACGATGCTCGCTCGCAAATCTCGAGTTCATATGCTTGCAGGTCAAGAAGAAATTGGCTGGAAAAACTGGGATGAGACTATGCAAACCGCGGTGGAATCATTAAAATCTGAACCTGAACCGCCAATGAAAATCAATGCAATGCCGTTGCAAGACACCGTGTCGTTAACTCCAGAAGAACAAATGCCGATTTTATTGGACTCCGCAAATAATGGAGCAAAACTAATAGTTCTTTGAACTTTAGATCTCAAAGTTTAAAGGGATCTTGCGATGCGAGCTTGTCATTTTTTAATTCGTTCCTACCCGAATCCTATTGCCGTCGTGAAATATTTAAATGCCATGTAACTTCTATAACAATCTTGCAATAATTTCTTAAAAATTTAACCTACACGATTTATTCGCATTTTATTGAATATTAGTACAAAATAAATAAAGATGTATATTTTATTTTTATATGTTATAATATAATTGTTTCAATGTATAGAGCGAATTTGTAGTAATTTTATGTAACGTCATAACATCTTTGTTAATGTTAAATTATGGAATTTTATTTTGGTTGAAAAATAATTAAAAAGTTTGCATTAGTGAACATTAGGTGTATTCTTTTAGTATCTGCTGGGACATCTTAATACCTTTATTCACCTAGGGGGTGTACCGAATAGATCATAGATGAGATAATTCAGATCGTATTTCGAGGTTATACATTGCACAGTTCCGGCAAATTTTAAATTGGTGTGTGACCAGTGCTATTATATTAGATCGCCTACTATCCTACTGTAATTAAAAAACCTAAAAGTAAGTGTGGATTTTAGTGACTATTAAATTCTCGATAGACGAAAGTGTGGATGGTTAAAACAATAAAATGTTTAGGGTATGAATTTAGGTTAACTTTATTTTTTTAAGCATTCCCATATGTGTTTCATACAAAATTATTTATAATATATTGTTCGTAATAAATTAAAATTGAGACGTTTCATATATTTATTCATCAATACTAGGTTTAAAGAACGTGTCAAAATGACATGTTCACATATTTTTCATTTTTCATTGTTAAAATTATGAAAATTTATCCACGAGGAATTGGATTCAATAAATTTATTTCTTTGAGAATATATATATTATAAAAGAATGACTACAAATTTTAATAAACATAATTTTGTTATTTTTACAAAGTAATGTAAAATAGTCACTTCAAGGGTTCTGTAAATCTAGTGTTAGCATAACATATGTATTTATGTTCTTAAAAAGATGATTTTAATTTGCTAGGATTACATATATTATTTTTATAGATGGTAGAGGATAAGCTGGCAGAATCACCTGTAAAAGGGTAAGACAAATAATATTACTTTGAGTGTCCTTTTCATCATCTTTTTAAAAATATCTTTTTTTCGAAGAGATGAAATCTCGAAGAAGGCTCTCAAGAAGCAACAGAAGGAGGCTGAGAAAGCAGCAAAGAAAGCTGAACGTAAAGCTCAAACTGTAAGCTACATGTTTACATATAAATGTAGTAAAAAGTAAATAATTTATCTAATTTCTAATTTTTCTAATTTTTTAATATATTTCTAAATCATGAATACAGCAAGCACAGCAAGATTCAAGCCAAGAAGAAGATGTCTCAGTTGGAAAATATGGAGATACAGGATTGATACAGAGCAAGGAGAAGCACACAGAAAGAAAATTTACTGATATCAAAGATTTGACTTCAGCATTAGAAAATCAAACTGTGTGGTTAAGAGGACGTTTGCATACTAGTCGTGCCAAAGGTATATTGCATGAACTTATAGCAATGATAGTTAATTAATAATAAGTAACATAAAAATATTTTGTTGCAGGTAAACAATGTTTTATTGTTTTGAGACAACAGTCTTATACAGTGCAGGGATTAGCAGCAGTAAATGAAAAGACTAGCAAACAAATGATTAAGTTTATATCAAAGTAAGTTACAAAAGCAGACAATTAAATTTTGTTTGGCATTTAATTAACTCATTTTATAGTATTACCAAAGAGTCCATTGTGGATACAGAGGCAGTAGTCAAGTCTGTGCCATCCAAAATTGAATCCTGCACACAAAAAGATGTGGAGGTTCACATTGAAAAAATATTTGTGATAAGTGCTGCAAAGCCACAATTACCTTTACAAATTGAAGATGCTTCAAGACCTATGGGAGAAGCAGACGACACTGCTCTTAATATAAAAGTGAATCAGGATACTAGACTGGACAATAGAGTTTTGGATTTAAGAACTCCAGCCAATCAAGCTATATATAGAGTTGAAGCAGGAGTGTGTAAATTATTCAGAGACATCCTTGCAAATAAAGTAAGTGATATTTGAAGTTGAGTATAATAATGATATGATTAGTTACTATTTTATTCATAGGGTTTTGTGGAAATCCATACACCAAAAATTATATCTGCTGCAAGCGAAGGTGGTGCAAATGTATTTACAGTGTCATACTTTAAAGGAAATGCTTACCTAGCTCAATCTCCTCAGCTTTATAAGCAAATGGCCATTGCTGCTGACTTTGACAAAGTTTTTACTGTAGGAGCAGGTATTACAGAATTATAAATCTAACGAAAACGTCCTTTATAATCCATTATAAATTCAAATTATTTAATATATGCAATTGCTCAGTTTTTAGAGCTGAAGATTCTAACACGCACAGGCACTTGACGGAATTCGTCGGTCTTGATTTAGAAATGGCATTTAAATATCATTACCATGAGGTAATGGAAACTATTGGACAATTGTTCACAGAGATGTTCAAAGGTCTTCGTGATAAGTTAGTAAATATGATTAATTAGTACGAAATTAAATCAGATGTTTCCTTTACAATGGTTTTGTTATATAATATTAGTTATGCTGCCGATATCGAGGCTGTACGTCAACAATACAACGTGGAGCCTTTTAAATTCTTAGATCCTGCTCTGAAATTAGAGTTCAGTGACGCGATCGAATTATTGGCAGAAGTTGGAGTAACTTTGGGCGAAGAAGACGATTTGTCTACGCCTGATGAGAAATTGTTAGGCAAACTTGTGAAGGCGAAAGTATGTTTTCTTGTAGCGAACATGCGTTAAAGTATTAAATAAGTGCAAAAGTTTGTGTCCAATTTCCTATTAACGCAACAAGAAATCGAGCGTAAGCTTTTGCATTGGCCAAATATAGCTTCAAACCTAAATTAAATGTTACTTTTAATTTTGTTTTTAGTATGACACTGATTTCTATATGCTGGACAAATACCCGTTAGCAGTGAGACCTTTCTACACAATGCCAGATCCGAATAATCCCGTAAGTCATTGATCATTGTATTAATTATGATTTGATAAAGATATGTGGAATATTCGTTACAGAAAGTATCAAACTCCTACGATATGTTTATGCGCGGCGAGGAAATTATTTCCGGTGCACAGCGTATTCATGATCCTGAACTTCTCACAGAACGTGCCAAGCATCACGGAATTGGTAGGTTTAGATTAGTTCCAAGTTTTCAATTCCGGTGTATTCATTATTGTTTTAATACTTCAGATTTGGAAAAAATCAAGTCGTACATCGACGCATTTAGATACGGATGTCCTCCTCATGCTGGCGGCGGTATCGGAATGGAGCGTGTCGTGATGTTATACCTTGGTCTGGACAATATCAGAAAAGTCTCGATGTTCCCCCGTGATCCCAAACGGCTGACACCTTAAGCTTTAAGATTTTTAAGTAAAAAGTTCACACAATTTCGTATGCGTCGAAATATTTCGTATAAAAGTGATTTGCGTTACTGCTAAACAATGAATAAAATATTTTAAATATGGTTTTAAATTATTTAGCTTTTTCGTGCATACAATGATGTTTTAATAAATGGAATTGTTACAAAAGTAAATGGTAGAACTTGCACATTTTTTTTCTAATTTCTCTTTGATAGTATATATTATTTCGTTCTAACTCGTTCGGTTGTTAATATATTACTATATAATTAAGCCCAAGTTTATTTTTTATTTCGGACAATGAGGAGTAATAGTACATGATTAATAGGATCGTGGCGAAGTATCAACTACTTTTGAAAATTACCCGCGCTCTACGTTATGTTTACGTAGATGTCGCTACCGCATGCTACGAAACAAATGCGATGTCAAACAAAAGCAGATATCGAACACGAGTTTTAAAATATCGTGAATACAACAGGTAAATTAATGAATAGTCATGAAAGATACTGCATTAATGGTGGTTGTTACTGCTTATTGAATAGCAATCGATTAATTCGTGATAACAGTTGTGTGTTTCCAGACCTTCAAAATGGCAAAAGGCAAGTCGTTGATTTTGAGCGGATTTAAGGAAGATTGCGAACAATTATTAACCCGTTTCGAACAAGCGCAAGATATTAGATTCCAAACATTTTGTGAAATTTGGAAGGACATGAAATTTTCTTTAGTGTTTGCGTAAGTTGCACATGAATATATAGTTACACATTAAATTATTATACAGTCGGTAACAAAATTGAATGGACACCCTTTAAAAACTAATAATTTTTTGTTAAATTGAAACTTTACCTGTTCTTTGTATTTCTAGTGGACGTCCATCGTATATTGAAATGCTAGAATTTTGTGAGGAAGCTCTACATACCTGTAAAAAGTTGCTTCTGTTACCACCACGATTTAAGGAACGTATCGGGGGATTATATCTTTTGTATGGAATGTATTATAAGATGCCCACTAATCTATTCAAGATTAGAATCAAATTAGATGATTGGAGAAATATTTTAGAGCTGCATGCAGAAATAAAAGAAGCTGAACATTTAGATGCTAATTATATATTGTGTAAATTAATATTGGATAATGCGTTTCACTTTTGTATATTTGATAAAGAGGTACTTGACCAATGATAAAAAAAGAATTCAAAGTTTCCAAAAGTAATTAATGAACCATCATGAACATAATATTATATCATAATCTTTTTGGTGTATTGTTTCAGTATGGCCTGGAGAAGAATTATCGCACAAAAGAAACAGAGTCATTTAATCCATACTCCATGTTGCCAACTTTAAAGGACATGACAGAGAATCTACAGAATCTCACAAAAATCAAGGAATTAAGTAAAGCTTATGAAGAACAGAAGCAGGTATTCATATCTAATACTAAGTCAAGCACTAGCTTAAATTTGTTTAATGCAAATATTGCTGAGGAAATAATTAACGACATTCGAGACTTTGAAGAGGAAAGAAAAATGCAACAGATGCAAAGTACATATAACTGTGGTGCTTCTACTTCAAAAGAATTCAAGAAGTACGTATATCTGTGTTTTTATAAAATAATTTATCTAATGCAATTGTCTTTTTAATTTACATTTATAAATTTTAGGAGAAGTTCCTCAAAAACAAAAATGCGGCCTCTACTTCACGAGAGCTATCAAACAGATTCTGACTCTGAAGACAACCTAGAAATCGATTCAGATCTATCAACAGATTCAGATTAAAACTGTTAATGAAGAATTACAGCTTTTATCTGTAAGTTTTTTATTTTGTAATAATATAGAATGATAAGCAGAATAGTGTTCGTATTCAAGTCATTATTTATTGAGAAATGTACAAAGCAGTGTAAGAAACAAGTTTGGGAGAAACATCAATCTTTCTGAATTTAAGGGAACTTTTCATAGAATACATTGTACTCCATATGCCTGATACTATATGTGTTTTGGACTAAATGAAGGCAATTCAATTAAATTACTAAACATCTTTAAAATATAATTCAATAAATTTCTAAACTTAAAAACTGGTTAGAATCTTGGGGGTGGAGGCTTGCTGTAGCATCGTGTCACTCTGCAAAATGATCCGAGTACCAAAATATGTGACGTATATATTTTTCAGTTTCACATAGCTGTATTTATGACGTTAAAAGTGAATCTGTATACTGGATGCGATAAGTCGCGCGTTTTCATGGCAGCTGCTTTCAACGAAACTCACGCGGTTATAGGAATTCGCATGAGAATTTCTTAGTAGACTTTCAGCTGATTGTTGTCGTCGAACCCAGCACTGTGACCCGCATTTCGAACGATAAAACTGGTCCCGTCGTAGTGCATGCGTCGTTCGCCGCGGCGCACAAAAAGATGAGATGTCTGGCCCAGAGATGCAGTGCAATGTAAAAATGGTGTAGTCAACGAGGCAGTACCATTACTTGGGGATGTACGCAACTGATACTTGTTAGTGTTCCGAGCAATCCTGACAGAAATACAATATTAAATGCGTATTTAAATTGCGCGAAACGTTAGGCTAAATATGACTGTACGGTATTGAAAAAGATACTGTAGAAATATGCCCAAGTGCAACTGGAACAGCCTGTATATCAACACTTCAGCTACTGAAAGCCACTACATTGCATGTTGAACAATTTCGTCTTGCGTTTCATTCCACTTTTTACTGCATAGATTGCAATAGTTTATTAATTTAATGCATAGTTTATTTGCATAGACATGCAAAGGTCTAACAAGTAACTTCCGGTAAGTAAAGTGTTGATACGGCTCGGTAAAACAATACGAGTTGAAGGTACCTAACAAGACCATCAGGTGTCTGGGAAACTCGGACATTATTGATGATCCAATTCTCCACGCCTTCGTTCGTTGACCAATACTGAGCAGCGCTTAAAGCTGCGGTTGCTTCTTGCAAGCAGACAGGACCGTGTCGAGAACGAGAATAGAAAACGCTTACAGCAAAATCCTGGAAGACGATACAAAGTAAATAAAAATCTTAAGACGTACATACGAATCGTTGGTGAACCTTCTGAACAGCTACCTACCCTTTGATTTTTATAATTTTTTGATATGTTATAAATCTGAATGTTTCGTGCACAACTGCGTATGCCCGACTACAAGAAATGTCTGTTATAATTGTGTCAATTATAATTATTGTAATCCAAACAGATATAGTCACTCTTAATCGAGTTGCAACAGATATTACTTGCAGTCTCGCATATGCAGTTGAGCACGAGACCTTTAAGTTCAATCTATCCTTGTTTCGGAAGTGACAGGCGATCGGCCACCAATTCTAACGTATGCGGTGTCACAAACACGCAATTATACGTATAATTCACTATGATGATGCCGATAGTTTTTCAAAATATTAATTTCTACAATATATTAAAAAATTATCCGAGGATAGATAACTGTTCTACAGGTTCCTAGAGTCGTTATACCTGACTCATGTCAGAGAACGAGTCAGTGGTTGTTCTCGTTCCTGCTGTGTCTACTAAGTAAACAAGAGCGCACTGTTCAGAGGTGAAGCTAACTCCTTTGTACCACATCTTCGCGTATCTAACGAAGAATGATAACTGTTAACGGTACCTGATGGTGTTACAGATACGCTAACTAACTTGTTATTGCCGTGAGCATCGTGAGCCAAGATTTCAACTCGTGATCCATATTGATATATCCTTCCGTTCGGGTGTAGTAATGCTGCGGCTGCTCCAGAAGCACTCAACGATAATACAATATTATTCTGCGCTGACGACAAATGAAATCATGTGAGTATAGACTACGAACTTTCCTCCTTATAAATTTCAACGGGAATCAACGATTTTATATTTTTCCATTTTGTAGGAGATACCACAATCATTTCACATCCCATTTTAAAGTTGAGAAGGAGAAAGGTACCTTGAAATTGATTACTCTAACTGCACGGTCCACCGTCATGTCCACACGGATCCTATTGTGAAGTCTCAAGGAAATGGTCCCGTGCGGCGTGACAACTATAGCTGCATCGGTATCGTGTTCCCTCCAATTCTCCGCGTAGACGCAAGTTTCCTCGTAGTAGGGCGAGATGATTTTCGAATTGCGTGGCTGCCGCCATGGCGCCGTCGAATTCGGGAACGCCGGCGCATTCGTCAATCCACCCCATTGCTCCGTCGGAGGCGCTTCAAAATACTTGGAACATTCACTGTATCGCTAGAGGAAAACAATTCTTATGTTTGAACTATAAACGGTCTTCAAGGTACAGCTCGACAAATCAGAAATGAGCTCTAGGGCCATAGAAGCGGACGGGTTCTCAAAAGTTTTGGGATTCTGAAATGTATTGAGATTTTTTTAAATTATCCGGTTTCCTGAATTTATCGGGACTATTCCCAGCAATCTCAAATATTCTCGAGATCTCAAAATTTCCAAGAATCTATTCCAATAATCGAATAAGATTCTCGAGTCGACAATCTCGTGTGCTCCGCTATTTCTACCCGCAGGGTATTGGACGTTTGAATAGCGAAGTCAGAACTATGTAAATAGAAAAATTCCAAGAGTCTTCTTCAACTTTGCGAGCTGTACTTGCAGGTGTACCTGGTAGTTAGACTCATCTGTTTGCGCGTGATAACTGTGCGCCGTGTAGAGAGACCTCAATCGCATCGGCGCTGTCGAGTTAGTTTGATTCTGGATCGCTGGCATGGAGCACGGTTGTTGATTTTGCGATCCAGCCTGTGCATTGCGCTTCTGTGTATCTTTCCGGTACTCGCCGCAAGGAGTAGCCATAGCTTTTGCCTTTAAATTCGCGAGAGAATCATTGGAATATATATATATACATATATAAAAAAATTACAAAGATAGTTTTAAATTTGGAAAGAATTTTTAACGCGCGACACGTTCGCGTTCGATGCATAAGGAAAATTTACGAGTCCCTTTCACGAGAGGAGAAAGCACGGGAAAGCGTTACCGAATCAATTTCGTAAATTATTCACGAATGATTTTGTAAGGGACCTTGGAGTTGGCGGCAGCGTTTTTCGGCTTCTTGCGACGGGACTTCCGGGGTTTCGACACCACCGTTTGACCACTCTCGTTTATGCGATCCACGGCTGAAACTGGTTGTGTTTCCACACGTTCGGGTCCTTCCAACGAATCCACGTTTTCTGCGGATGTCCGGTCCTCGATTTCACGAGGATCCTCGCATACGCGATTCTTCTAACCCGGAGCTTTTCTATTTAGCTCGTGGATCGTGTCGACTGAGATCAGCTCGTTAGGAATGCTTCTATAAGCTTGCAAGAGTAACGCGGTGAATGATGTCTCGACAAAACAAACGAGCATCTTGATTTGTCGTTGCCCTGACAATAAAATGTGACAAGAGACTGGCTCCAAACGAATTCTATGAACGGAAGAGTAGAGAGAGACTCCGTTCAAACGGAATAGTTCCTATAAATCTATAAATTCACATACAAGTACTCTAAATACTTCTTTTAATATTTCACTTTAAACGAGGAAAGTAATGCGACTTTTCATCCCTGTTTTGTATTCCATCTTATTGAATTCTAATACGCTCTCCTTCACCTTGATGCACAGTAGCATCATTATCGCCAACATGCAATTATATAATATTTATTTAGAAGTTATTACAAAATCGTTGAAGCGTAATCTGGTTTTTAATGATTTTCCGCGTTCCGTGCATTGTGCAATTGCGGTTTATCAATAACGTCCGTTCGATCGGCATGGCGACGCGTTTAAAAACATGCATTCATCATGCCGAACAATATTGAAGCACCGTTTATTGTTAAGTCGCAATTATATTCGCATGCCATTAAAAACGAGCCTGTACCGGTTTCGCTGGTGGTCCCTTCTCTGTGTGTAGGCGTCAAGACCCGATCTTCGGACTCCGAAAGTTGCATTTCTTAATTCATGCATTCTGATGAATCACGCTTGGCGCAGTAGCGTGTCCTGAAAATATGCTATCTAATTTTGCGTCACACGTACATACGTATTCAGGCATAGCAATTAAAATGCCTTTTTCCGATTTCGGAGCGGTTGGTGCATAGAGTCCGATAACAAGCAATTGTTGCAAGCCAATTGGTTTGTTGCATAACTGCGTAATCCACGTTTTCTTCACAGTTTTTCCTCCAAACGGGCATTGTTCTCGTTACTGGGATTTTATGCGGGATCGAAAATGAAAATACACTGTACAAAAGTGTCTAAAGAATTTAGAGCAACGGTCTAATTAGACAATCGTTTATCATAGCTTCATAGTATGTAAGAAAACGATTTTTAATCGTGGTTTATTAATTGTTAATATATTCCACAGGTTGCACGAGCCGGTAGCGATTCGGGAAGGTGTACAGCCGGAGCACGTGCAAGGTACGGCCTTTTATGTTTCATGCGAGACAGTTGACATCAATAGAATAAATGTGCGACACTTGAAGACAAGTCAAGTCAGTCTTGTTACTAGTAACATTATAATGTATTGTATAATACAGCTTTTCGCATGGTGGGGACTCGGGATTTATCTGCTGGCGGTTCTTCAGGCCCCAGTACTCGCCTGTGCTGCACGTGCAGCAGTTCGTACGAGTCGGATGGTCAATGGAAGGCGGCTGCTCTGTAGTACCTATTTGACATATTTAAAGATGCTTGTTGTCAAATTACTGCTTCTTACGGTCGCCATCTATTTGTCGTCAGGTAATTAATTTCCTACCGATAAGCTCGAACAAGCAACCGCAATTTCTCGACGAGTCACGCTCAATTTTGCATATAATACTAATACACATCGGCGTGACTATTTTAACCGTATCGGGTTTTCAGTTTCACCACCGTCCTTGAATTTGTAATTTAATGTATCACGTTCACTTTATTTCTAGGATCGCCTGTGACGCTTGAAGAAGGCGGGATCATAGACAAGAAAAATGAGAGGAAACCCGTAGACACAACGCTTCGGTTGGTGACAGTGGTAGGTAGAATGCAGAAAGATAAAAAGAAACGTCTATTATCTGAAATTTAGCCTTTTGTCGCGGCGGAAGCCGGGATTAACTTTATCACACAATTCATAAAAGTAACATAGAACTGTTATAGTAGGTATACAAAGGTGCTCCGATTACTCGGCCTAATTATCAGCGAACACTAATCGTTCACGTATTTCGACATCAGAATGACCTTACTGCGAGCTTCGTATTAGTAATGTGGAAACAGTAAAGAAATTTGTCGAAGAATATCTGCTCGTGGGATTAATTGACCTTCTGTGTGCTTTTCTATTTCAGTAATGATATAGTCTATATTGGAGAAAATTTTTAGGTGATGAGGCATGGGGAAAGGGCGCCGCAAGACACATATCCGAACGATCCTTACGTGAATAATTCAATGGAACCTTACGGATGGGGTCAACTGACGAACGTAATTTATTCTCATTATTGGATGACCTAATATTAAGATTTAATTTGATGATACAATTGGAAACTGTTGTGTAGGAGGGAAGGAGGAGTCAGTATAATCAAGGGCTTTATCTACGCGAACGTTATGGTAATTTCCTAGGACCAATCTACAGTCCAGATATATTCTATTTGCAATGTACTGCCGTCGATCGTACAAAAATGTCCGCCTTGCTGGAGGCTGCTGCTTTATGGAAACCAAATGAGAAACAATCGTTCAAACCTGATCTACCCTGGCAACCGGTCACCTTGTTTTATCAACCGCGTTCGGAAGACACAGTACGTAATTCTATCTACATATTTAATTTGATACTTAACTGTAACCATTTTCAATTGCTTCGCAGCTGATGTTAATATGGGACTCGTGTCCGAGGTACACCAAGTTGCGACACACAATTACGTCTTTACCAGAAGTACAAAAAGTTCAAGACAATAATATTGAATTGTATAAAGAATTAACAATTCTTACGGGCATGACGATCTCATCCCCCGAAGATGTCAATTCTCTTTATGGAACATTAACAGCTGAGGTGAGTGTTTTCATTAGTAGACCTCGGATTTTTATACAAAATAAAATTTTTTACACTAATTACAAAGTACTGGAAACAAATATAAATTAGTTCCTTTCGCTAGTCATTTTTATAAGTTGATGTTAATATATTGGTACTATTAATGCATAAATACATTAGATACCGAATGGATTAACCCTTAGCAGTTGAGTGGCGACTCTGAAGTGCAAGTAAAAACTGCTATGCCATTATTTAAAATATTTACATGATTAAATTCGAATTCAATAAATTACTAAAAATTTATAGTATAAAAAATATATAGAATAGAAATTCTAAATTTAAAAAGCACTGAGAAGAAAGAGTTAAAATGACTTGACACGAATAATAAATATTATATTTCAGAAACAAATGAATTTGACTCTCCCTGAATGGACTAAGAATTACTATCCTGAGAGATTGGAATCGTTGACGTTGTACGATTTTGAACTAAATGGCTACAACGATGTTCTGAAGAGACTGAAAGGTGGACCTTTCCTGAAAAAGATTGTGACCGATATGTTAGCGAGGAAAGACGAGATCATGGAGCCTGTAGACAGAAAAATGTTTATGTACGTCGGACACGATAGTACAGTTGTAACATTATTGGACGTTATGCATGTGTGGAACAACCAAATGCCACATTACAATATCATGACCATGATCGAGTTACACGAGGACAGAAATGGCTGGAATGTTCAAGTAAGAATCTTATGTTTAATGCAACGGGGAAAGTATTTAAACAAACGGTTGTATAATTTTCATGCATTCTCGTATATATAGGTGTTCTTAAGAAATACAACCGACCATGAACCGTATCCTCTCACCATACCTGGATGCACAACAGTTTGTCCGCTGGACAAATTTATACAAATCGTGAAACCAATGATACCGGACGATTGGAAAGAAGAATGCAAAGTCGAGGGGGACTATACACCGCCACCTGCACCAGTTCCTTAATTATATTTTTTTAAAGCTACGCGTTTTATTATAGAAAAGCGACGAACATTACGAAAATGTGGAAAACAATTATCAATAAGTAACGCCATCGTTAAAACCTGAATTCGTATAATAAATGATTAGGAGACTGTATACTTTTTGTATAAGAAAACATAATGAATAATTCATTAATATGCTTTTTCAGAAATTGCGGCCAGTATCAGATTTCCTCTCTCCGATCCTAGACACTACACTCATAGATCCTCAATTCTTCAAACAGAGATAACTCGAGGTTTTCATTTTTTTATAGTATGTATTTACAGTTTTTCTATTTCGTTTACATACACTGTTACAAATCTATGTTGTTCATACATTATAAAAAAATATGCAACCGTGTGCAAGACGCGAACACACGGATCAAATGTGAACAAACGCGCACGATTAGTTTGTTTTTAGGCAAATATTTTTTCTTCCCTGCGCTTCTTCGTTACCACCGTGCCAGGCTTGTGCTGCGCATCTGGATGGTTCAATAACTCCGGCGGACAAGTAGATATCGGACTAGCGAGGATTGTCTGTTTGAGATCGTAGAACAGATGGCTATCATCTTTAGTGCAAAATGAAATGGCAAGACCAGCCTTTCCTGCACGACCAGTTCTACCAATACGATGCGTGTAATCTGCGAACAAAGGTACGTAATAATGTCAATCTCAGTTTGTTTAATAATAAAACGATCCAGCTTACCTTCTATTGTCTTAGCCATGTCGTAATTAATGACCATTGAAACATCTTTAATATCTATACCACGACCAGCCACGTCGGTAGCAACCAAAATGTCTTTGCTACCGCTCTTAAGTGATGCGAGCGCGTATTCTCTCTGTTCTTGTCCTTTGCCACCGTGAAGCGTGCAGGCGTTGTACTGAAAAACAAATTATATCGGGATACTCAAAAATTTTTTTAATTATTCTCTATAATTTTCTAAATTATTCTTAAACTATTCGGACTTTTTCATATATAATATATTAATAATATAAAAAAACATACGCCTAGTTTCTCCAGTCCTCTAGCAAGAACATCAGCGCCCTTCTTCTGGTTCACGAATATAATCACTGGTGGTTCTACTCCTCTACTAAGGATCTCCATAAGTTTCTTGCGTTTGTCAGCCTCGCCCATAATATGCACAATTTGTTCTGTCCTCTCTGTCGGTTTGCCCACGCTGCCAATGTATACAACAGCCGGTCGTCTTAGGTAGGTCCTGGCTAATCGTTCTACCGCAGGAGGCATTGTAGCTGTGAACATCACAGTCTGGAAGCAATGAAAGTACAGATTATTAATTGCTGCTAATAATTTAACAAATGTATATAAATGTACATAAATGACTACTTCGACACTCTCAGTGAAAGAGTAATCTTACCTGTCTATATTTCTTCTTCGTATTATAATTGGCTAAAAGTTTCTCCTCATTCTCGGCATCCTCGTTGTCTGGTTTCAAATTTGTCACGGGCATATACTCCAAAATCTTTTGCACGTCCGGTTCAAATCCCATGTCTATCATCCTGTCGGCTTCATCCAATACTATGTAGGTACACTGATTCAAAACCAAGTACCGATTTTCTAATACGTCGATCAATCGTCCAGGAGTCGCTATTACAATCTGCGATGATGGAATTTAAAATATAAGAGCATATGCTTTAAATACAATGGGCATACAGTATCGAATAATTAATCACCTCACAACCCATTCTCAATCTAAAACCTTGTTCTTCTCTTGAAAGACCACCGACAACGACGACTGTTCTTATGCCTAACGGTTGTCCGAATTTGTTAGTCTCTTCTTCGATTTGTTGCGCCAATTCACTGAAAACAATTTTTATGATTATTAATATCAATGATTATATTAATATCAAATAGTTAATAGTTATGTGCGTTAATATACCGAGTCGGTGCTAAAATTATACTGTAAGGACCCTGATCCGCTTCTTCCAGTCTTTCAATTTTTGGTAAGCTGGTGATCCACAGTAACAGTGGAATTAAGAATGCCAGTGTCTTTCCAGAACCAGTTTCGGCAACGCCAATAATGTCTCTGTTCTGTAGTCCTATAGGAATGGCCTGTCTCTGAATAGGTGTTAAATCTTTGTATCCCACTTTATCAATGATATCAAGAATTTCTTTAGGAAATCCTGATTCTTTCCATGATCGAATTGGGTCTGGTATACGGCCTCCTTTTATAGTAATATTATAATCTTCTCGGAATATACGCCAGTCTCTTTCGGTCATCTCGTGAAGAGCTTTCTCCGACCAATGTCTGTCGTCCCATTTCTGTTTTTCCTCCTTTCTCTTCACCTTCTTTAATCTCATCCTTGAAAGCAATAAAAATTAGTCAATACACTGCAACTTTAAATTGTTCTCAATATCAGAATAAGCGCATACTTCTCTTGTTCCTTCTCTGCTTCAGTTCTTCTCTTCTCCAAAAGCTCCCCATAGAATTTACTCTGATCTCGTTTTTGTGCTTTGATATCTATGCCAGCAAGATTTCCCCTACCAAAAAATTGAACCTGATGTCGTTCTTTATAAATGTTATTATAATCAACAGAAGTGTCTTCAGAAGTATCCCAATCGAAAACGAATTTTCGATCGTTCAATCGTCTAACGCGACGTTTCTTCTTTACCAGTCCTAAATAACGTTCTTTAATAGCTTCTACTTCTTTCTCTTTATCCTTATCCTTGATTTCTTCCTCCCTTGCACGTTGACCTTCTCTGCGCCTACTCAACAAACTATGGAAACAGATTTATAAGTATTATTTAATAGAACAACATTATGCAGATGTATAGTTTATTACCTATCCCTTTCATCCCATTCTCTTTCTTTTCCAGTGGTTTCATTGTGGAACAAAGATTTGCGTACTTCATCCTGCTGTTTCCTGATGGCATCTACTTCTTCCTGCCTTTTCTGTAATGCTAGAACTGCACGTTCTTCTTTGCTTAAAAATTTTGGTTTAGCCCGTGCTTCCTCTTCTGCCTTTTTCTTAGCTAACAATTCTTCCAAACTGAGTGGCTCCTTTTTCAGAGCAAGCTTCGCTTTCTCATCTGCTTCGTCTTCCTCCTTCTTGGAATCAGATTTACCTTCCTTTTTATTCTCATCCTCCATGACAAATATAGGACTTGGTTTACGTTTCTTGTCATCCTTAGACTTGTCTTTAGACTCACGCCTCTCTCTGGACCTGTCCCTATCTTTCTCACGTGATCTATCCCGTTCCCTTGATCGTTCTCGCGATCTAGAGCGTTTCCTGTCCTTCTTCCGATCCTTGGACCTGCTTCTGGATCGTCGTCGATCACGACGTTCACGTTCCCTTTCGCGATCACGATCTCGTTCACGAGATCGACTTCGTCTTACAGTTTTCTTATCGTGTGCCATATTTTGACTACTATAACCTGCTTGATTTGTCTGCTATGAAAGATCGAAAGTCTAATAAATACTAAGGTTAGGAAATTAAAGTTCTAATATTCACTAACTTTTAAGTAAGGGATACATTATTATGTGTAAAGAAATAGTTTGTATCGTTCGTACAATATATTTTATTTATAACAATGACCCTTTTTTTTTTACATAAAAACGAATGTTAATTACCTTTCTTTGAATGTTGTTATGGGATGTCACAACAGTATGAAATTCACAATAAAACGCAATTACTTGAAATCATCGAGTAGAATATAATTTTAATAAATACGTCTAAGTAGCATCGTTTACTTTTAATCAATAAATTTTTTACAATTATACATTTATGTCAATCACGCTGTACATACGTTAAGGATTATCGCAATGCGTGACAAAATGCATTTCCGGTTGCATTTCCAATACAAGTCTAGTCTACATTTATAAATTTTTAACATTTATGAACGTTACTTACGCATTAAATACTTAAGTTTAAATTTTTAATTTCATCTATTGATTAATGTTTACAATTAAAAAAATTTTATCGTTCAAAATCACTGCAATTTCTGTTCATCGTGTATCGATTAACGTTGCAAGTTTAAACAATAGAATAGCAAAAATATATTGTAGTCGAATACGTAAAAAAAAATTATCAGAATATAAAAAATTATTTAAAACGTATAGCGTCTCGAAGCTATATTGAATTTTTGGCGGTCGATACCATGTAGAGAGGGCTGCATTCATTGGCCGGGCATGCGTAAAATTTTCGACCAATCGCGTTGCGGCATCAGGGGAGCCACGGGCAGGCTCAATAAAGGGCGCTAGTGTCCGTCAAGTGTCACAGCCGTTGCTCGTCTCCTCAGTATTGAAACTTGAATCGGTGATTTAATTAGGAATAACGTATTTTTTTGCTAGAATTTGTGAAACTTTAAGCAATAATGACCGACAAGAAAGGTAATTATACACCGTAACCGCGCAATAACGACTAGAAGTATGTGTTACACACGTTAAGAGTATCTCGTGTTTTCGAGTCGAGGATATACCCACTTGTCACTCGTACGACGGACAATTCTTTTTTTCTGTTGGCTATTAGCAATTCGACACCTGTGAAGAATGGTGCACATTCAAATTCGATCGAAAGCCTTTATCGTTTGTTCCGCGGACAGATTCCCCGTTCTCGCGCTACTAGAAAAAAACTTGAATTACTGCCCAGTGACAGATAAATCAATACCGCATTCTGTGTGGGAAATACAAAATGGCTTCCAGAGCTCGTCCTGGATAATTTTCGCGACGACTCTTTATTAAAAGTCGAATGCAGCTCGGTAAATCGATGATTTTTGTTGCGCCGTTATAAGTTTCCTTAATTCTATGTCACGTTCCGCTTTATTTATACGCTTTTCATTGACTCGGCCAACGTGCATATCCAAGTACGCATTATGCATATATTCACGAGTTGTGAGTACTTCGACCGATTGAGAAAAAAAAAATTTATTGGACGATTAATTGTTAAACATTGCCAGAATTCATCGTGTATTAATGCCTTTTCGTTCGAAAGTAATAAAAATCATTTGTGCCATTTAATTAGAAGAGTATTTGTAGTAGGAACGGCCTTTTCGGAAACGAAATCATGTTTTTTTTTATCTGCAAACAAAGAAATGTGATTTTTTTTTTAGTACGCTCTCGAGAAAAATGTTGTAACACAATAAACATGGAGAACCAGTTTTTCTTTTTTTTTCATATAATTTATGGTGATGTTTTCATGTTTATACAAATACCTGTGATCGTGCGAAAATTACAATAACTAAATTGGTTATATATGGATCAGTACACAAAAGAGTTAATATAAACGTTTGTAATACCAAGAACGGGTAAAATATTACAGATTTATTTTTATTAATTATTAAGTTTTATAACGATAGATTATTGTTTGGAGTCCAGAGAGACTCTAATTTATGTTTACTCTGGAAGCCATGCACGTTGACATATAATGGGATTGATAGAAAATAATTCATTTTCATTCATATGGTACACGAAGGGTACATTGAAAAATCAAATTCAGACACGATTCATTTAATGATTTACTATTTCAGCGGATAACAAAGAGAAACACTCTTTATAAGCAAAAATTCATGTATTTGCAATCTCTTAAATGCTAGCCTTGCTATTTTTTGGCCGTACAACGATTAGATATGGTTAAAACGTCATTTCTATCGAGATATTAAAATTCTTTTTTCAATTGTATCAATATTGAATGGTGCAACATTGCTACGGGTATTACCAATTAATCGGTATACATACATATATATATATACACACATATACATAACAACATGCGTTGAAACTGTTCACAAAGAAATCAGCCTGCGGCTCGTACGAGTGAGATACACAATTTTACTTTGGCAACAGACTTTCTCGAGTTTGGTACGTGGAATATGGAAATCTTGAATCGACGTACAGCTCGGAAACCACTACACTGTTTTATAGTAATCCACTATCGTACTTGATTAACAGCTCGGACACTTATGCGATTATTCCTAATTCAGTCGGCTCTGTTCCTAAGGCAGACGTGTGTGATTACAGAGCGTAGCGTTTAAGGGATGTGTAAAAGTTTAGTCTGTAAGTAGATCAGTTTTATACGCTGTGTGAAACAAAACACGCAGGCAAGAAAATTAATAAACCGAGAATCGAGGATAATACTGGTGCAAATCTCTGCGAGCGTATTATCGTGACACGGTATAGCCGCTAAAAAACCGAAGGATAGCGCCTACAGTTGTGGCTGTCAATATGTTTGCAGCGGACCATTACAAAGACGATTTGATCCCAGTCAGTAGGTGGAGCTTCGGAGACCGGCGTTCGCGCAGCCTATAAGCCACGTATCTAACCTCACCTTACTCTATATATTACCTTAACTCACTACGTGTTTATATACCAACATATATTACGTATCACACGATATATATATTATATATATATTCCACCAATATATATATGACGATATAGACGCACCGTGCGCCTCCCGATTCAAAAAGTGAAGACACGAATTAACCAAACAACATCAGAAAACTTGCTTAATCTAGATTTCCCGCCATCGGCCGTTCGAGATATCGAACTTTTGTCCAGCCCCTTCCGGCTGCTCGTGTCGTTAATCTTATTAACAAGATCGGTTGGTACCCAAGCGATCCGTGCATCTGACTAGCGATAGAAAAATATGACCGTTAATACGTGACACGATACTTTGAGGAAATCTGGGAAAGATAATAGAATGAATGTGACTAATCTCAGTTTCCTCGTTTTTCCAGGTTTATGTTGGTTAGACGCGCTAAATGCCATGATTGGCGGCGATAAGAGGATCGAGAGATACGCGTTGAATCTTAAAGAGATCGCTCGTTGAAAATCTGTCGTTCTGTTACGGAAAACGGAAGTGCCTGCGTTTCTTGAGTTTACGTCTGAAGAACGACCTGTACACTTCCGACCGCGAATAATATTCAGGGGTTCTTCTACTTTAGTGCTTAAATTCTTTCCGTTCTTTCACAACGTTGATAATTTTATTCAATTTTACGAATAACACTTTTTATTGATTAACCCCTTGCCCTTTTGCCACCGTGTCTGACGAGCCGCCATGACAGTTATTTTCAACTGAGTTTACGAATCTTATCGATCCCTTTCTACATCGAAATTTCATTTTATTTAATAATAAAGTAATAATAGTAATAATAAAAATAATAATTTTTCAATCTTTTTCTTTGACAATTAACAACTACGGGAAATTTTTACTAGCCTATTTATGAAAATAAATATCGTAGTGCAAGGGATTAATTAATATAATTAATATAGCTTTTCCATTGATTTTCAAACTTTTTATTTTATCAAAAAAATAAAACTATGGAACTCGATTGTACTAAAACATATCTGCAGCAATATCAATTACGTTTTGCCAATATCGATTCTCGTGCTGCCACGATGGATTTAATTTTCGATTCGACTCTAAAGTGGGAGGATCCTCTGATCCAATTAGAGAAAAACAGATGTGCAAAAAAGAGACAGTGATCCTTTAGAAACGACGACGAGGGTATTTTCGTAAGTCCTTCGAGATGAATGCGTTTAAACACGATCGAGACTTATACTTTTTGAATTGGAGACGTCGGCTGCTATATATCCAAATCAATATGAACGTAAGATATTGATATGGGTGTACAAATATTTCGTACTGAGACCGTGGTATTGGCTGATTGCTTAATTTATTCTATTTTTTTCTCTTTTTTTTCCATTTTTTTTTTCTGGTCGCCCATCGTGCCACGCGTGGCGAAGCAATTCAACAAAGAAGGAAACAGAGAGCGATAGGGAGAGAGAGAGAGAGAGAGTGGATAAACGAAAGACGAACTCTCTCTTCGGTGAACACGATCGATTATACGAAATCTTTGATTGTTAAATAAAAGGAACAACCAAAAATAAATAAATAAATAAATAATCGACGAGAATTGCCTTCGAGAAGAATTGTCCACGGGGCACGATGGGCCAGCGAGGTGGACACGAATGCTGTATCTAAGCTCAGCGTATTTATATGATACTTCTACTCGATAGAAACTTGGTAGCTCACTTTTAACAATAGTGCATGTCGCTTCGGCTCGGGCTACAAGTTTCTTGTTAATTAACCGCCAAAAAAAAAGAAAGAAAAAGAGAATATACCGAATTGAAAACCGAAATGAAAAGAAAAAAAGGATATAGACTCGATCGGCTTTGCGATTAAAAAAAAAAAAAACGGTCCTGGTCGGTACCGCGAATTAATGTTTGTTCGGCCAAGGCATTTTGGCGTCGTCCGACGACGACGACGATAGAGACGAAACTTGTGGTCGTTTCTGCACGTGTTTGGTAGTTGATATTTATATATATATACATATCCAGATGAATTTCTACTTGTTCATTCGACGATGGTAGCGTGTATAGCTTTAATAAATCCCATTTCGAAGCGAGAACAGAGAAGAAACGTAAGGAAATAAGTAGCGTGTACACGTGAACATATATATACGTGCACACTCTGTATCGCTAAATGAAACTACTACTTTAGTGCTCGCCGATTACAATGAAAACTGAGAACAGAAATTTCAAAGAAAACGGAAAAAGAATTTCACCAATCGGAAGTCGTTGAAACGAGAAATAAACGCAACAGAGAAGAAAACACGCTTCGTCGGCGACGGTTGCACAAAATAACGAACCGAAAGCGACGAGGCCTGTTTTCGTTTTAAACTGTCGTGGAAAGTAAAAAGAAATTTCGAAAGAAAAAGAAAAGATAATTCCAATTGTTCGTGCGCTCGACGCACCGCGGGAAGAGAGATCTCGAGCAAAAATTCGGTTTGCCTGCATCCTGATCGGTTTTCTGTGCAAGTATATAAATATATACATAGCTTTGATGATTTTTCACGTATTTGTAATTTTAGTTTTGCATGCCTTGGAATGTATAATCGGTAGTGGCACGGGCGCGGTTTGCGCGCGCGCGCGCGCGAGAACGCGTACGAGCGCGAGCACCTTTTACCTCTTAAAATCTCTGTTATCGTTATCCTTGATCGACCGGCAACAAAACCAGCAGAATCGACATGGTCTTCGTGCGCGGAATACAATTGCAAAAGGTGCTCGCGCCGCGCGTTACAATGCATGCTCATATAATCTGTTGTGATAGACCTTTTCCATGATTCTATCTTTTTTACGTTCGTACGTTCGGTCGCTCGTTACCTTCTTAATTATTGTACTCGGGTTTTATACATTCTTAAACGGAACACGCACTTCTTGCGTTCCTTTTCTCTCAAGTTTTCTTTCTTTCTCTCTCTCTCTCTGTCTCTTCACTTTCTCTTTGTCTATTTCTCTTCTTTGTTTTTCTCGCTCTCTTTGAACAGTACCCTCGATCGCACGAGGAAGTCATTGCGATTAAGAAGGACACGAGCGACCCTGTTTTTCGTCGTTTTTTAATCGTCGTGTAGCAGAACAGTTTCGTAGTGTGTCTTTTTGGAGTAATACAGAGACGTTCCTATTCCTGTCGTGAACGAGACATCGAATTCATTAACATCTTGGTGAAAATTCGTGTATTAGTCCGCGGTTATCTATCGGGAGAGGCGATCGACGACGATCGGCGATCAAACGCGAGCGCGCGGCTGCCGCGAATCAAAACTGAGACGCGCGGGTTTAACGTGTACCGATGAAAACGGTTTCGATTGGCAACACTTGTCGCCGCAAGATCATAGGAATCTCTCTCGAGCATTTTTGAACTGCATGTGCATGTTTGGCAGAATCTATCATGTATACTGTTAATAGTGAGCTTAAAGATGAGATTGCGAGTCGACGACAACGGTCGACCGTTGCCGAGAGTGTCGAGACGTGCCTCGAACCCGCCGAGACCCAGTGACCCGGACCGATATCCCACGAAAATGGATCGCTATTCTTTCGCGCGAGACGTTGGAAAATCGGGAAAACTTCTGCTCCGGGAACTCGAGGATTTCCGTTCGGCAACGCTACCGGAAACGCTTCTGCGCGACGTACAATTCGCGAACCGAATATAATTTTTAATGAAAATGCGCTTCGCGTAAAATTATCTCAGCCGGTACTCGAACCGTGTTTTCCTTGGCAAAAATAAAAGGTAAAGTAATTCGTTGGCGCTTCCACAATAATTTCTCATACTGAATGAAATGCGGATATTTTTCATCGCGACGAAGAATTACAATGAAAAATCGACTATTCTCAGGGAAAAATTTTGTAAACGATTCATGGTCCCTTTTCTTTTTTTTATGGAAACGAAAGGACATTGCCGAAGATGGTCGAGGGATCGGTCGCTGGGTCCCGTCGAGGCACGAAGACTGTTCCACCGAAGCATTTCGATGAGATTGAAAGATCGTCTATTTAAAACGAACGAAAAATATAAGCTGTAAAGCAAATGCAAAAATATGAAAAAATAAATATATATATATATATATATATATACATATATATATTATACGAAACGGGGAGGCAGGATTCGCCCGGTTTCTCTCTCGAAACGGGCGAAACTGGAAAGACCATCTGGCACGAACGGTAGAACTAGGTCGAATATGCTCATTGGGACAAATCAGGCTTTAAAGAAAGCAGACGGAGAGAAAGATGGAGAAGGAATGCGTGCGTGTACGAGAGATAAAGAGGGGTCGAGACCGCTAAAACTGCTGAGAGAAAGGGGAAGGCGGAGAGGGAGAGACTGAAAGAAAGAGGGAAAAATTAGGAGAACAACTGAGAGAGACTTACCAAAAAAAAAAAAATATTTAAAAAATATATATATATTGAAAAGATCAATGAGAAATTTTACCCAGTAAAAAGAACTCGTACTAGCATATATTGAATATTCTGATCAATTGTTATTGGATTCGATGATTGTTTGCACCGTGGCACTGACACATAAATTTATTATTCGATTGGGGACTGATCCGACCGTGTTGGACACGAAGCCGTCTCTCGTTTTTACGCCTGCCTATACGTATATTCCCGTCCGAGAATCATAAAATAATGACACTGGCGAACTATGATAAACGAAAGGAAACGGTGTCGTCCTACACACGCGAGGCCATCAAGAGCAATGGAACGTAATTCGAGGAGAGCTCGTTTCCACGCGTTGGACCAGTATTCAATTATCATGGACAATTTGGTGTGGGCTGACATCTATGTTAGAGTACAACATGTCCATCCACTGCTGCCGAGCTTTAGCCATTCGTCACACGCGAATCGAACCGAAGAGATTTTTTTTCTACTTTTCCTTCTTGCCGTGCAACGGAACTCGTGAAATTCGCGAAAATACGCGAGGAGGATACACATCGTTGTCGTCTCTCTTTCTCTCTCTACCTCTGGAGATATGTGTTTTCGTATGTTAAAAAAAAAAACCCTTCCTTCTCGGTGCGTTCGTTTTGTAAGCGTGACGAGCGGCGACAGCGCGGAGCGTAACTTAGTCTACTAAAAAAAAAAAAAAAAAATTAAAAACAAAATTGGGCGTTCTCGCGGTTGCCATCGGGAACGAGAGGACAGAGGGAACGATCGATCGACCGCGGATGGAATAGAAAGAAAATGTGTTTTTGTTGTCTCGCTCGTGGCAAGGTTCGCGCGAGTAGCGCCCAATTAATTAATTATATATTACGCAATTACGGATAACTTTTAATCATGTTTGACCTTTATTTTATGGATATTTGCAGAAATTTGTGGTTTGCTGAATCTTGTCACAAGTTTTTGAATGTGTGGAACTTGATATATACATAAACATTCATATACTCATATCTACATATATATATGTACATACATATATATATATATATATATGTATACATATATATATATATATATATATATATATATGTGTGTGTGTGTGTGTGTGTATAACAGAATAACGTATACATATGAATATATATATGTACGTATGTTTGTATATATATGTATATACATATATATGTATGTGTGTATATATACATATATATATATAATCTACTTCATTTTTTTTCTGTTCATTCGTACCACTGTACTCATTGTATAAATTACACATTCACCGCCCGAACCAAAAACCAGACCAACCAAAACAAACAACAAAAAAAAAAAAGAAAAAACGTACGAAAACGAACGAGTTGTTCTCTCGGATCGAGACACGTTCCTGCTTGTTTGTTTCTTTTCTTTTTTTTTTTTATATATATATATACCAACTGAAATTGGATCGTTTGTTATCGGTTTTTTTTTTCTTCTTCTTAACCAGAAGTGTCTCACTTGACCGAAACTTGATTATTGAGCTTGTTTTTTAACATCACTTTTTGGAACAAACCCCGCCCCCCATTTACCCCTTCTTACCCATGGCTTTATTTTGGCTCTGTTTTTTGTCGTTTCTTTTTTTTTTTTTTTTTCGATGTGATCGAACCTGCACGATTCGCGATTGGCCCCCGCGAAAAGAATGTCTTCTTCTTCTTTATTTGTAACATGTAGAAATTTTGCGAAATTAAAATAAAGTAGCAAAATGGTATTTGCAGTCAAAAGATTTGGTTTGAACGCGTTATTAGGGCCAGTCGACGAGTCCCCGTGGGTTCGATTAATTAGACGAATGTATTTGGCTTTTACCTTGATTGCGTAACGCTATTTGCTTTGAGATCGGTTTCGTATTATACCTTAGTTTTAGAAGTAAAAGGTAGGTCGATCAAACAACGCGAGTTTTCATTTGAGAATAGTTTCTCATTTTTCTTCTTATTCTTATTATTATTATTATTATTATTATTATTATTATTATTGTTATTATTATTGTCGTCCTTCTTCGATTTTGGTTTTTCTGTTTTGATTCACAATACCGACTGCCTGATGACTCTTCGTTTTGTTTTTTTTTTCTCTCTTTGACTATGTCGATACATTACATAATACGTATATATATATATTTTTTATATATATGTGATATATATTATATATATACATATATAATATATATATATATTACTCGTAGTGGCTGTATTATTAGAACTTTTACTGTACTTTTCTGTGTGTTTACGTTCAAACAAGGTGAAAAGAATTCGAATTTCATTGATTACATTTTTTTTATCTCTTGTTGTTACACCAACGAAAACAAGGAAAATGAAAACATAGATTTTTTTCGGTTCCTCGTCCTTTCGAGACGCGCGTGTTAATTCGATTGTTTCGTAATTGCTTTTTTCTTTTTCTTACGGCCAAGTAGAGCCCGTGAACTGATCCGATTGATCGATGAAATCAGTGACAAGATAATACCACAGATTGCTCCATTCTCAGATTCCAAACGTACACGTACTGTTGTTTTTTTTTTTTTTAATTCACGGCCCGACCGGCCGCAAGTAAATAGTTCGCTAAGCTATTCTCAAGTGTCTCGCTTTCAACTATGCCTCTGTCGAGAATCCTACTGGAAATCGAACGACCACCTTTGTAATTCCCATATTATCTGCACGACGTTTTTTGATACTATCTCTCTCTTTTCTCTCTGTCCATTAACGATCGTTTTTGGCGAACGAGAAACAAAACGGATTTTCGTCAGAGGCGTAAATGTTTTTTTTTACTATCAAATGCCTGTCTTGTACCAGCGCAGTTTACACGTGGATGCGTCGCGGATACTTCTTTCTCTACATGTATACATACATAGACATATGCATATATATATAAATATTTATATATATATATATACATACATAATATTTATATATATGAATATATTCTGTATCGTTTACGTTTTTTGTTGTTGTACCGAGATCGTCTCCTCTCTCTTCCGGTCGCCGATTACGTTTCCGTTGAATGTGGAAACTTAACTTGCAACTATTTGCGTGCCGGCGGTAAACTCGAACGGTAACAAGAGAAGGCAGCGATACCGTTTTTTCGGTTATTTCTTTTCACCATTATTTAGTGACTAACATTGTTTGAGCTTTGAATAGTACCTTGATAAAAACGGTGTATGTCATGTGTAAGATATACTTGGGTGTGGGAGTACCACTTTTGGAGTTGGGACGTAATCGACGCTCGGTCACCTGTTGATTAATTCAAGCTCGCAGAGTGTCGAGCGATTACATCCTTACAAAAACGCATGTCTAATGGACAAGGCGTCGGAAATGTCCTAACATTGATGACGCGAGTCAGCTGATCCCCAGGGTACACCGATGAAACTGAGGGAGCAAGGGTACCACGGTACATACGGTACGTTAGGTGAAAACAGTTTCTGCTAGGTACCCTGTTGGTCCCTGATGCGCGTCGTCCTTCGTCCTTCCTGGCAGTGGTACCACGTACCGTTGGCTTAGAAGAACCTACAGCCAACAAAGTGAACGGACTTGCATTTTCCATTGCATGTGTTACAGCATACCCGGTGACACCTCATCCACCAACAGGTTTTGTCCCTGCTCCGGCACAGCCTGCCAGCTACGGTGGTTCACGTAAGAGATTCATCTCTGGCTCCACTTTTATTGGTTCCCATGATCAGGTTACATGCAAATTCTACAATAGTTGCAGGTGCCGCACCGTACGGAGTCTTTCCTAATCAGCCCCAGCTCTACGCTGCACAGGGTCCACCACCACCACCGACATACGATCAGACTCTTACACATCCTATGGTGAGAATTTACGAATATTTCTAGCTAAACTATTAACACGTCGACAGTAAATGTGTAAGTATACGGTAGATAAAATGTGAACAGAGTATACTGAGATATTGGTATACCATTGCAGGACTGAAACTTTAAATATTTATGAATTTTTTTAGTGTATACGGTAAAAATCATTGTTACAGATGTACCAGCCGATGTACAGTCAAGGATACCCTGGATATTTGAACTCATGTTATCCTACATATGGGGCACTGCAATATTACCCACCGTTCACTGCAGCATACTATCCGACAGCAGCAATGCAGCCTCCAGTTAGGCCCCCTACGCTTGTGATGCCTGTGAGGATTTATTTATCTTATCTGCAGATGAGAACAAAATTAAATCGACCTCTTGCTAAAATTAATAACTTTTTAAAAATTAGATCAAACAATTCGAATATTTTTTTAGGTAACAGAAGGATGATTAGTTTAGTAGCTAATGTATAGAAAAATTACTTAGTTGACATTATAAAGAAAAGAAAGTTATCACATGCAGAAAGTTTCCTTAAAATCGGTTAAACGTTATTACACGCCATAAATAATTAACATTGACAAATATTTAGATTTAGATCAATCGTGAGCCCAAAGTTCAAAGATTCTTACCATTTTCAATGACTATGGCTTTCTTATGCATCAACCGATTTCGATGAAACTTTGTACGCGTAAATAAATTATCGTTATGAGTACAGATAAAAAAGTTAAAACTCGTGACTTTCACTTTCTTCTTTGAAATTCCAAGCACTAACGATTTAGAAAAAAAATGTACATATCACCTAGTGAACTAATCCTTCTGGCATCACGAGAAAAACTCAAGCTGGTTTGGTTGAATTTTTAAAAAGCTGTTAATTTTAATGTGTGTCCACTTAATTTTGTGCCCGACTGTATGTCTTCTTTATCTGTATATCAACGCATCTGCATTATAACTTATCTGTGATTGTTACGACTAATTAATTGTTTTCCTTTAAAGAATGGGTTCGACGCTGCTAGTCGATTCGATAGTATCTCACAACCCGTCTTGCAACCACCTCCAGCAGTTCCAAACGCCGCTCAACTAGCTGCAATGGCGAGCCACAGCGTGGCTATATCGCAAAAGAAAAACTTCCTAGGAGGAGGAACAGAAGGCGGTTACTTTTGGTAAACCATTATACCTTTTGTGAAACACTAAAGTCTAACAAAGGCATATTGTTGTCGAAATGATCCATGTAGGCAAATCTGATTTTTGTGTTAGAGTTCTACTATTTTTTACATTGGGAGCAGCTAATTATTGAATTAGTATTAATTTTTGAGCGCGGACCGATCGCGAAGCGAGCTACATACCTATAGACAGAAGAGCTTAGCGATTGATGATTCTGTTCTTTTGTTGAGATCATGGATTTTTTTTTCTAGCGACGTAGGAACAGACAGGAAATACAGAAACACACACGCGTGACCGGGTGAAGTAAATGTGATCCCCCCTTTTTTTTTTTCTTTTTAAGATCTTAGCGATCGGTCGGTGCCTCGAACATACTATGAAATTTAATAAGAGAACCATTATGAAGGGAAGACTCGTGCGACGCTCGTCATATGGACTGCAAAACAAAATCGAGAGAAACTAACGGCTACTTAAAAAAAAAAAAAAGAAAAAAAATTACATATTAACTTGATGAAAAGACCAGAAGTATATTTTGTAAAAGATGCGTGAAAATTTCTCAACAAGAATTTTAACGTGTTTTAACAAAAAAGAAGAGAAAAAAAAATGAATACACCATGGTCTCAAAGCAATGACTTCACGAGAACGATCGAGCGATACAGTGAATCTTTCTGACGTACTTAAAATAGAGTCTAAGAAAATGATTATTTAAAAACGGAAAAACTTGAGAGAAAAGAAAAACCTATGAGTAAAAGTATTGTTTTAAATTGTACGACCGTCAACGTAATCGCATTTTAAGGACAAAGTAATTCAATGAAACTATTCGAATTGTAACCCCCCCCCCCTCACTCCACTCCCCCGGAAAACCAATTGTTCCACTGAAAAAGAAAAAAAAAAGTACGTTTTGCTCGATCATTCTGCATTTAACAATTTCTACACGAAACGCACGAGATGTTCCAGTTCGTTTATGATTATTGTTATTATTATTATTTTTTTTTTTAAATTAATTTAAATAAAAGAAAGGATTATTGAACGCGAGCGAGAGTAGGGAACACGGCGTTGTTCTTCTTTTTAGAGTTAACGGGGTGAATACGTGCACCAGTGGACGCGAGTTGTCTCATTCGCCTACAGGGATCGATATTCAAAGTGTGTGTTCTAAGCCTTTTTTTTTAAGCGCGACTTGGTTTTCTGCAAGGCAGACCGAAGAGCAAAGGGGCTGCTCGCGTTATTTCTGTTACTTTTTACACGACTACCGTTCTAGTTTCTTTCCCCTCGAGATTCTTTGTTCCCCACTCCTGGTGGTCACCAGCAGGTAGTCTTTCTTTTTCCCAAAGTAAACGTTGTTGCCACTTTACTTTAGGAAAAACGACAAACGAAAAGAAAAGAAAAAGAAGTGTGAAAGAGAACGATCATTAAATGGGTAGCCCTAACGTTTAGAGAACAAGAAAAAAAAAGAAAGATGGATTATGTACGTGATAGGAGCCTGAGGAATGCGTGAGAGTCGTTCGTGGTTGTGACACTATTAGTCAACGTGCTTTGTATTATTTTCGAGTTCGGCGTACAAGCGACCAGAACGCGCGAATCAACATAGAGAAATACTTCTGATCTAACTTTCGAAACTGTCGCATAGATCAGTTTTTGTCTTATATATATATATAATCCGAATTTGGTTATAGATAGTATACCTTGCAAAGGCGTGTGGGGTCTATACTTTCAATTTACTTTGCGATTCGACGGTGAACAGATTAAAATATAAAACAGGATTTAATTAATGAAGAAAAAAAAAAACGACGATGTTCGAGGCTCCGGAGTGCCAAAAGCGTAAAAAAAATAATATATATATATATATATACACATATATATGTTCTGAATTACCGAAGATTCTCACGTATTCGACGACTTCGAAGATACTTACTACTCTACCTAAAAGAAAAAGAAAACGAAAGAAAAATGAAAAAAGTACGCACTCTCTTCTTTAAACGATCAGTAGTCTTTCCTCCTAGTTGTTTGATGTTTCTTTTTTAAACGCAGATTAGCTAGGTCGGCTAACAAAGTTATTATTTAATTGAAAATGAAAGGCTCGACCGCGCCGTTCGAATTTCTTCAAGCAGGTTACAATTGCGCTTTGATTGAAACAGTTACCATGTAACGTCGTCTCAACCCCCGTACAAGAAACAACGTGGCGTGTTTCTTAATTATTATATGTATACACACTTATTGTTATTATTTTTCTCATTTTGTATTATATTCGAACTACGTTGAACTATCCCGACGAGTAAAAACTTCCACGAATTTTAAAAAAAGGAAAAAGCGTTTCTCCGTTGAATGATTGTTTAGCGACTGTATGGAAACTGGTTTCGACCGAAGCTTGCGAAGGAAACAAATAGTTGACTCAATTTCAAAGTACAAATCGAATATCCATGTAAGTAGAGGGTGAATTCGCGACGACGCGGTCGAGCCTTATCGTCAGCCATATTAGGCGAGTTGCAATGATGATACGGTCAGCAACGCAGCGGGTTCGTAACGGCCACGATTTAGGATACAATACTTATTCCAATAACGCTCTCGTGCGCCACTTTCAGCAGGATTGTAATACATTATCTACGCAAGGAGCGCCGAATATTGTATTTACTTTTATAGTCTGCGTGTTCGTTAACATTTTACCTATCGAAGGTTTATTCATGTCTTCTGTAATTAACACTAGAACTACCAAAGTTTTTTCTTCTGAAATTATTCAAGTTAGAAGAATGTTTTCATCAGAAAATTTTTGATGTACTTTTCTTTAATAACGTACATGTTACAATAAGAATTATATGAAGTTTTAATAGAGTCTCGTTATTATTACAAAGCAATGTAATAATCGTTGGATTGATTGTTCAGTAGTTCTAGTGTTAAACATTTTCTTTCGACCAATGATCCTGATTGAAATCTATTAAACAACAGTTGATAGGTGAAGAGTACTCTGTTATATTTTCAATTAATTAACGATTCTCTCCTGATACTTAACGACATCCATAGACGTACAACCAGAGATGCGCTGTCGTTGAAATTGAATGATTAAATTGTGGAAATGAATTAGACTCGATGACGAGCTCCTTGCGAAATGTATAGCAAAACTATAGTGCTTGCGCAGACTCCGAGAAGAGAGCAACCGTAGCTATCGGAGTAAGTATTGCACTGTGGAGTGCAGAGTTGTTAATAACGGTAATGGAACGATTATTTTGTGAGATGCTAGGAAGATCGTGTATTGTTAAGATTGTAGAGACAGCGAGGATGATGATGATGATTATGATGATGATGATGATGATGATGATGATGCTGATTGATGGTGATAATGATGATACGATCATGGTCTGATTGATTGCACAGCTACGAAACGACTGTTTTGCTCCGCAATCATAGCATTATATAGTGCGATGTGAGCCTGCGGATGGGGCACATTGTTGTTGCTGCATTCGGCAGGCTGCACAACTTAAACTCGATATTAATTAAGCAATGAAGATCGAAGAAACTAATTTACAATTGGTGATAGCTTAGGATAGGACCAAGAAAAGAAAACAAAAAAAGAAACGCAGTTCTATTTAGAAATTTTTCGAAATGGGGTGTTCCGGCAAAAGAAAAGGAAAAAGAAAGAAGAAGATAAACTTGATCAATAACTCTTACATACGTTTCGCAAATTTCAATCTTGTACCGGGACGTGTTATAGAAGTGAATTTTTTCTGCTCCGTGGATATGGAGAGCGTAGAAGAAATGAGGAAATAAAAAAAAAGCGGAAAAAAAAAAGATACTAATTAACGAAGTTGCAATTGAATTGTACGCGAATCAAAGTGATTTCTATTTTGCCTTAAAAGGGATGGAAACAAAGAGGAAAAAAAAATGGACTATTAGTTGAATTTCTACGCGCGCGTACGTACGCGCGTTCGTCGCTTCGGGTGTCGAACAGAATTTTACAGGCCATTTTTTCGAACGAGAGCGTCGCGTCAGCATTTTGAATTTTGCACTTTTTGAGACGCAGGAACTTCCTAATGAAAATCGATGAATACCACACACATACACGTATACACACACACACACATGCATACATACACAATCACAAGGCTCTCCAGGATTTTCCCGCTGCGATTGTATCGGTATGTTCCACGAACGCAAAGAAGAAGAAAAAGACAAACGAAAAAAACTATATGACAATGTTCTTTTTTTTTTCTTCGCGGAAGAAATCTCCTTTTTGTTTTTAGAATAATTTCTAGTTATTCTTTCCCTGAAAAAAAAAAAGAGAAAAATGTGACGACAGGATTATCGAATAAAAAAATGTTAAACGTATTACCTTACCGGACACGCTACAATCATAAATGTTATTTCAGAAAGATATTGGACTCAGACTTTTTTATTTAACTCCTATGCGAAACGATTATACATACATATATACATATATGTGCTGTGTGTGTGCGCCCGCGTGCGTGCGTGCGTGTGTGTGTGTGTGTATGTATATATGTATGTGTATGCGCTCTACTCTTGCTTTTTGTTCGTTGAACATAGGGCGCACAGCCTGGGCAGGAAGATTCTGGGACACCCTACGAATATACTGTTCTTTGTATTTTTGTGATATTCGATTACCTCAAAAGTCCCGACGCAGAGCAACGTAGGTCTTGTACTTGTCTTTTTGATTCTTTTGTACCGAGTCAATCGAGTCTAGTATGATCTCTACGATCCAAGATGAAAACGGTAAGATGATAAGCGAAAGAAAACAAACGAGAGAAAGAGAGATTGAGAGATTATGTGAGCAATAATTGGAAATGAAACCACTTTTTTATAAAGCGAAATGCACCACCGGGCCAAAAAAAAAAAAACAATGAAACGCATGTTTCAGAGAGATTGAGAGAGAGAGAGCGAGAGAGAAAGGGAGATTGAGAGAACGAGAGAGAGAGAGAGCGCACGCCGTGAACCTACGTTTTCACCTTGTACCTTCGATTACTATTCTTTTTCTACCAGACGTACCTACTACCAGCTATTCGTATTAAATGTCCAGCGTTTTTTAATAAGAAGGCGCGTTGATCACAATCTTTGTTAAACGAGAAAAAGAAAAAAAAGAAATCTAGTCCGAAGAGTCTGACTGAGATTGGGATATAACAGAATGTTACATATAGACCGTTCTTCTTTTTTTTTTTTTTCACAATCCGTGCGACGCCAGGTGCGAACTCTAGCCGCAGCATGTTATCACATATATATATACTTCGAGAAACATCAGGAGAAAATTCACGTTTCCCCTCAAAAAATGGAAAAGCGAGAGAAATAGAAAAAAAGTTAATAAAATGAATAACTCATGCCATTCCACTTGACGACATTAAGCTGTTTACGGTCATTGACACGTGTCCGCCGAGACGCGTTTTGAGAAACTTTGAAACACGCGCGCGCGCGATACCGACGACGAAAATTTCAAGAAACACGAGGTCGTGTCGTTGCTCGACAAATGTAATAAAAAGCATTAAGAAAAAAAAAAATAATAAGAGAATACACTCTCGTCGAATTTTTGCGAGTTTGCATATCAGCGAAGGGCTGCTACGCTTTGCCCTTTACATTGCGCAATAAATGCACCTAGTTAACTATAAAGAAGAAAAGAAAACAAAGTCTTTGCAGCTACCGACAACAAATTCAATGGAATAAAATAAAGCGAACGAATCGAAGTCGAACTCTGTACATTAAAACAGTCTTCAGAAACGAAATGAAAAATGCAAAAAAAAAAATTATATAAAAAGACAGATATAAAGCCCAATGTCAACTTTCATAGATGAAACTGTTAAAGTCATACACACGTACACACACACGCGACCGAAACAAATGAAACTATTATTGCGTTGATATTTATATTTAAATTATTCTTATTTAAACAATTTATTTGCAGTTTTCTACAGGTTTAGATCACGAATTTACCGCGACATATTTTGACCGATTATTTTGTATCGAGCGAGAGTGGTGGGAAGGTTTTATATCATGAAAAAAAGTGTGCAATAAGCGTAATGTCTATTGTAACAATAAAGAAATGATATTAATTGCAACGGTGAATTTGTTATTACGTTGAGCGAGCGAGAGTGTGAGAAAGAGAACGAGAGAGAGAGAGAGCGAGAGCGAACGAGTGATGAGAGAATATAATAATAATAAAATCAGGAGAAACGAAAATGTACCACTGCAATCATCAAGTGTACTAGTTAATAAATACTATGATCATGGAATTTGTTACAATCCACCTTTTCTTTGCTCGATACAGGTAGGACAACGTTCGTTGCAATAATTAAAATCAAATTGTTAACGAAAACTATTGTATTGAGATACAATATATTAGCAGTTGACATGTATATAAAATGCTACATAATTCGCAATACAACTAAGATTAACTTCGTCTGTAATAAGTTGCAACTATGTATATGTATTTTTATGTGCTCTAACTGCACGAGATCCACAGTCATATCAATCCAGTATAGAAAATTATTTTCTTTCAAGTAAGACAATGTACAAGGTATTCATTCGTCGGCAATCTGGCCACTCCAGTTTATGAATTACTATTGTCATTGGTGCTATTATTATTTAAAGTTGTTACTACCTAAAACTTGTTTCATTGTTTTTTCTAATGCTGGCAACATGTCCAAGTAATTATCTACGCATTTAGTAGCACACTTATCAAATTCGTCACTGTATCTATCTACTTCGATCTGTGTAGCATTCGGTCCCATCTTATCCTTTATTTTATCATTACAATCCATGACACACCTTTGCAATCGATTCTAAAAAAAAAAATGTTGATCTATTATACTAGCTACCAATTAATTGAATTTCTTTCTCTGCAGAGTAGATATGTACCTGAACTCTTTCAAATTCTCCTTGAATATAGTGTTGAGCTCTATTTAAATTGCTACTGCAGTTCTCCACACAGTTATGTACTTTTTGCATGCTATAAGTTTCATTGTCACAGCAAATTGCAGCACACCTGTGCATGTCTCCCTGAAAGCAATTATTAATTGTATCATATGAGATTGTATTTTTATTATCAAACACTGCAGAATATTCATTAATTCATCATTGTAAAGCATGTGCAAGCATGAATGGAAGTAACCTAAAAATTCCTTTTATATAGTGCAAACAAATGTACCTGCATTTTCCTAATATGAGACTTGTCAATCTGCTCCACCATTTTATTCATATTCTCTTCAACTCTTCTTCTCTGTTCTTCAACCATTTTGATCTATTCGATTAAAAACGTTTTACCATTAGATAAAAGGAAATTTAATTCCCGGCTTTCTATAGAACAGTATCAACACGTCGAATGGACGATCATAGGTTAGTCAGTACATGTGCAGTTATATAATTGAAAAAGAATTTATAACTGGCGGGCCCAAATAAATCAATAGTACGTATAAAATACTTTATTATCCAAAAAGGAGAAGAAAAATCATAATGTATTTCATTAATGACAGTACGATACAAATGGACAATTTTACGATAGCCTATTTAGAGTAACATTAACTTGAAATTATTAGTGACTTGATAGAATGAATGTATGGTCTAATTTCAAGTAATGTTTTTAAATATAATGGAATGAAGGGTTATTTTTCACTATTGTATTTTATTTGATATACAAGGTGAAAACCGAAACTCGTTCCATAAAAATACGGCTTACGATTGTGAGCAACGATCCAATAACGACTTTGCGCAGTAGAGATGCGCCGAGGTGGAGTCTTTTAAAGCGCACGCGCAATCGGTATAGGGTAGATTCCATACGATTCGGAAACCATTCCGGTCGCCTTTCTTCACTTGACCGGCCAAGATGTTGAGTGCTGTATCGAAGGCAGCCGCTGGAGCCCTGAGGGCCGTCAAACCCAGTCTTCTCCAAAATGAAGTCGCCAAAATATCCGGTGTTCTGTCTGTGAACAGTAAGTAGTCAAATATTAATTTTTTTCTAAATGCACTTGTTCTCCTAATCCAATTCTCTTTCACACTAATCCTCATCGTGCTGCAGCCGATAAGTGCCACCAGCACCACCAGCACCACCCTCTAGAGTTTCATCGTCGTTCTGATTCGATAATTCAGACTGTCTTAACGTTTATTTTATTTTCTCTCCGAACTGACATACGAAAATCGAAGAAGAGGAGCATTGTATTGATTATATAATCCGTATTATTCGACCGAACCTTAGTGGTGATACTGTGCCAACATGGCGGCATTAAGGTCACTTCGACTAATTTTTGACTGCATTGAAAATGTTTCTTGCTGTGACTGCAATCAGCATTGACAACATTTTGATCATCTTTTGGTTTTTATTTGAATTTCGTTTTCTCTATTGAATACCGTTATACGCGAAAAATAATTGATTTTCGTAGACCTCTTCGTATCGTCAGTCAAGTCTCGTGGATAATCGATCGTCGTTCGAACTTGTATAAGCTATTGAAACAACTTGAACTTTCGGTGAACTTACACCGATGCATTTAATAAACTAAATACAAATAATCACGGAAGCCGGTATTCAAATTTGATGGGTTTTCATTGAAATTTAGGCATGTAATTTGTATTATGTAACTTGCTTCTTACGAGTATTATCTAATATTCTATCGAATTTATTTTAATAATTATTTTATTTGAGAATCCTATGGATGCTTAATTTCTAAAAAAAATGATTTAATATTTGATACATAATTTTAAAGTTTGACAAATGTTGATCCATTATATACAAAAGAAAATCAAATGTATTATTTATTATTTATTGCTTATTGACAATTAGGCAGAGAGTATGCAAAAGCAGCAGCAGCAAGCAAGTCTGGAGCCCAAGGAAAGGTTGTGGCTGTCATTGGTGCCGTCGTTGACGTGCAATTCGATGATGCCCTTCCACCAATTCTCAATGCCTTGGAAGTTCACAACCGTACACCCAGGCTGGTCCTTGAAGTTGCTCAGCATCTTGGAGAGAATACAGTGCGCACTATTGCTATGGATGGTAATGTCATTTTCCTTTACCTTTTTTTTTATCAAGTTTAAACAATATTTAATGAAAATTTTATTTATACTTTTCTACAATGTAATATAATTGCACAGGTACCGAGGGTTTGGTTCGTGGCCAAGTTGTCTTGGATTCTGGATACCCTATCCGTATTCCTGTTGGAGCCGAAACCTTGGGCCGTATTATCAATGTCATTGGTGAACCCATTGATGAACGCGGACCCATTCCCACTGACAAGGTTGCTGCCATCCATGCAGATGCTCCTGAATTCGTAGAAATGTCTGTTGAACAAGAAATTCTGGTAACTGGTATCAAGGTCGTCGATCTTCTTGCCCCCTATGCCAAGGGTGGTAAAATTGGTAAATTTCAATTTGTATATGTATTCACGTCTTCCTGAAATTATTAAAAGTGTGCGAGAATCTGAAAATGTTGAATGGGATGGGTAAAAAGTTTTATTCGGGATCTGGATGGGTTCTTGAATAAGGACGTACCCGCCCTGATCATCGGGCACACGAAATGTTTGTATTCCCGCACACCTCTTAAAAGAATTTTCTAATTTATAATGTCGATTCGATCGACTTCGTCAGGTTTGTTCGGTGGAGCCGGTGTCGGTAAAACTGTATTGATTATGGAGCTGATCAACAACGTAGCCAAAGCCCATGGTGGTTACTCCGTGTTCGCTGGTGTGGGAGAACGAACGCGCGAGGGTAACGATTTGTACCATGAAATGATTGAGTCCGGTGTCATCTCCTTGAAGGATAAGACCTCTAAGGTAGCGTTGGTGTACGGTCAAATGAACGAACCCCCAGGCGCTCGTGCTCGAGTCGCTTTAACTGGTTTGACTGTCGCGGAGTACTTCCGTGATCAAGAGGGACAGGATGTACTGCTCTTCATCGATAACATCTTCAGGTTTACACAGGCTGGTTCAGAAGTAAGCGTTAATTTACAATGTTTTATTACTATTTCCAAAGCGGAAAGTTTATTAACAATTACTTATTTGTTCTAGGTATCTGCCTTGTTGGGTCGTATTCCATCCGCCGTCGGTTATCAACCAACCTTGGCCACTGACATGGGTAGCATGCAGGAACGTATTACAACAACCAAGAAGGGATCTATCACTTCTGTGCAGGCTATTTACGTGCCTGCCGATGACTTGACTGATCCCGCTCCTGCTACCACATTCGCTCACTTGGACGCCACCACTGTGTTGTCCCGAGCTATCGCTGAGCTTGGTAATTAAACTAGTTGCTACTTCGATAATGTTCCAGGAGAGCTTCGAATAGGACTAACATTGTCGTTGAATATCAGGTATTTACCCCGCTGTCGATCCCCTTGACTCCACCTCCCGTATCATGGATCCCAACATCATTGGACCAGAGCATTATAACATTGCTCGTGGAGTGCAGAAGATCTTGCAGGATTACAAATCGCTTCAAGATATTATTGCAATCTTGGGTATGGACGAGTTGTCTGAAGAAGACAAACTTACTGTAGCCCGTGCTCGTAAGATTCAGAGGTTCTTGTCTCAGCCATTCCAGGTATACAAATCTGTATTTCATCGTTGGTATGCACCATTTTTAGTACTGTTTAATAATCGATTTTTTTTTGCAAATTTAGGTTGCCGAAGTGTTCACTGGTCATGCTGGTAAATTGGTACCGTTGGAAGAAACTATCAAAGGATTCCAAAAAATCTTAGTCGGAGAGTACGATCATCTTCCAGAGGTCGCCTTCTATATGGTTGGTCCAATTGAAGAAGTAGTAGCAAAGGCAGAAACGTTAGCCAAACAAGCCGAATCGTAATCATGTCATTAATAAATAATTAAAACGATCTTCTAATAATACAAGCCTGTTTCTTTTTTTTCTACAAAGGGAGCATTATCTTCAATCCACACTTGTTAAATGTCGTTGTATCGAAATTGCTAAATGGGGATTAGAAGATTGTTTTTCTTCCCATTGTACGAAAAATCCATGGAGACAACATATTGCATTGTTGAGAGCATCGTGAACATAATTAACCACAAGAATATCTACAAAATTCTGTGTAATTCTGTTCATGATGTTTTCTCCCAGCCATAGATCATATCGAAAAACATTGTTATTATTCAACATATACGTAAGCCACGATAGTATATGTTAGTAATTAATAAAAATTTTACAAAAACATACGGATAAATGAAATTTGAGAATCATTCATTTTCGTATAACATTTTCTTTAAGTTGGAAAAGGAATAGAAAAAAATACACATTTATATTAAGTATAAAAATATTTTTACTCCTTATTTTAAACAGAGTAATTTACACTTCACGATAAAAAAAACACATCAGACTGTAAAATAATACTGCAATTAATACTTAAACCCAATGTCACGTTCTGTTATCGCAATCGATCATAGGTTTCTCCAATCGGTATGTGTCTTTGAGCATCTAAAATAGAAAATAGATGTATTACGTTCGAAAATTGATCGATTATAATTTAAAGAATTGGGAAATTCAAGGTGTTACCCTCCACTGTTCCATGTTTAGGTAGACAACATTCTGAATGTTTGGAGTTTTTCCTGTTTTTGTTTGAGCAATCATATCTTTTGTACAAGGTTGAACTACTAAGATCCCAGAGCTATCTACAATTGGTATGTAATAGTATTAAATAATTCTAGAAGAGAAACTATATGCTTCAACAATTATTAGAAAAGAGAAACACCTTTTGTTATTTTTACTTTTCCGTCCCTAACTAAAAAAGATATTTGTAAAATATTTTCGATCGTTTTTCCGAAATCAGTAGGGTGTAGAATAAGTTTAAAAAAGTCGAGTGGTTCGTTATGAGTTTTACAGTATCGCGTAATGAACACTTTCATCTTTACAGTCTGTTCTAAGCCTTCCTCCTCTTTATCAACAGCTACAACATTTTCAGGCCTTTTTATCTGTGCCTGAGCATCTCTTACTATTGGTTTTCGTTTAGTAATTTCCTTCCTTTCCAATGGTGCTAGAGTACCTAATAAGAAAAAACTCAAAATGTTTATTACTCGTCTCTATATTTTATAAAAATTTATAAAATCTTACGAAACCTAATAATGTGCTATATTGAGGCATTGTTTTAAAACATTTTATAACTCTGTTTTCCAAAAGTGACCAATCTGTTACTTCTGATTCGATGTTTGGCAATTGCTGTACATATTTTACCTAAATGAAATGTAGAGGACATGTTATAAAGAACACATTCAAAATGATAGTCATTAATATTACCATTCTGGCACTTTTAAAAAGACAACAATTTTCTAAATATTGCAACATATGACTTGGATTTTTTTAGAAGTTAAAATAATATGTTCATTACATATCATTCATGATATAAAAAGAATGGCAATTAGTCCAATATTTAAAAAGTTATCGTAGTTTTATGAGTGTCCAAATATTAAACTCAGTATATACCACATTCTAATGCATACCACATTGTTGGCAAACTCTGCAGGATTATAAGAGGACATATACTTTGTTAAGTTGTGTGTGCATTGTTTCAGAATCTTGGAAGATATGTTCATCATTTCTGAATCCAATAATACTTCTTCTTGATTGTGTACTAACAACATATTGAAAGGTTAGATATATAGAAGTGTGTACAGTGAAAAATAATAAAATTATATATACTTTTTTCTTCTATAGTTGATTCAGAATTTATAATGTCCGTTTCTTCCATGCATTGGTCCAAATTATTTATAGTGTTATCGCTGACTGCCTCTTCTATAAATTACATATTGTTATTAGTTTAATTTTATAGAAATATCACATGTAACAGAGCACAAGTTGCATCTTAAAAATCAGGTTCTGATGATAAAAGATATAATAAACAGTGTTGAATGACATATGTCATTTAATTCGAAATTTTCTTTTTTATTTTGCTGATTTTAAAGATACAGCTGTTCCACAAACATAAACGCCCTATACACAAATGTACATAAGGATCTTACGAAGAGATTCGGCTTTGAGTATAATTTTTCTCAAAATTTCTTTGCGTTCCAATGGCGACCGTAACGGTGAGGAACTGTCCGAATTATTCAGCGCTAGGTCTGGGTTACTCTCAAAGGACATTTTGACTTTTCCCTCTGCTAAAAAACTTAAGAACACTTATCGAAAGTCGGAGTAATATAAGTGCAACAATATTCTTCGAGCATTGTTGAACTTGATTTATTAAATAATCAAAAATCTGTTTCTGTAATGTTTTTGCACGTTGTTTAATGTTAGACCGACAGAAACTTGTTAACGCTAAGTAATCCGGTGAACCTAGCATTAACTAATGTTAACCTTTCATCGCTGTGAAATGAGCTATGCTAATATTTACGAACTGTTCGCTCCAGTGGCTTGATCGTGTAATATTACAAAACGATTTATTTTTAAGCGATTCGTGCCTCGTTGTTTCTTAACAGTTATCTTTTTTTTTATTATTGAAAAACTGTTCGAATCGTGTGTGCGTGTGCCATAAATGACTGTGAAAGAGGAGCAGTGATTACTTGGAAAGAAAGACGAGGAAAATTTTGACAGCTCGTGCGGTTACGAACGTTTGTGCGTTTTAATTTTGCGGGCAAAACTTTGAAGGAACGGGTATGGAAAACATCTCGGACAAGGTAGATTTATTTATCTTGTAATCAAACGAGTGAGCACGATGGAATTATTATAAAAATATTATATTCGTAGGAAGAACAAAACAATCAGGATGATTCAGACTCTGAAATAGACGAGATAGAACCTAGGCTCAAATTCGTCCGGATGCAAAACGATTTGGAACGTATATTGCAGAATGATTCAGCTAGCTGCATTGCTGTGCACCCCAAGGTATGAATTTTATAAAAATTTTAAACATTTTTATGGTTAAAAGTCGTATGGTTTCGTACCGTAGAGGTTAAGTCGTTTTAATATACAGGGTGGGTCTAAATTCAGGGTAACATTGTTTTCATGGATGGGACCAGCGTTGCCAGAAAAAGTCTTTGCGCTTTTCTCTCTACCATTAAATTTCCCTCTACTAACTCTCTCCAAAAGGAGAATATCTGAGAATGGTTGGTTAGCAGGTATTATTGAGAGCTGAAAAGAAGTCACTTGTATGAAATGTGGGAAGGACACACCCCGAATAACACGCGTAACGTGTGCTGTGAAACCTAAGCCATTGGAACTATGGAAGCATCATTGATAGGGGCTAGTTGACTTTGTTCAAATTTTTAATAATACTAGTAGCAGTAATAAGAATAATGCGATGTCACATATTCTCCTTGTGCAAAGGAGACATGTCTACCACATTCAGTGGTAGAGGGTGAAGCGTTTAGCAGGGAATACACATCATCTGGTAACCCTGGATGGGACTCTAATTATTATTTAATCCTTCATTACAGCGATTCAATTTTTGTTTAGTTTCTGTGCGTGGGTTCTCATTGGGGCATGATACACCTTCTAGACCATCAAGGCAACAATATTACATCAAAGAGCCTGCAAGCTCACACTGTAGCTGTCAACCAGATCTCTATAGATCAAAATGGAGATTTCATTGCATCTTGTAGTGATGATGGGAAAATCTGTATACACGGTCTCTATAGCATAGAACACAGTCACAACATGAACATAGGCAGATTGGTGAAAAGTATTGCTATAGATCCAAATTATTTTAAAAGTAGTAGTGGAAGAAGATTTATTACAGGTATGCTATAAAAATTATTTTTTTTGTGTTTTCCAAAGACAATTAATGTTATTGCTTTTCAGGAGATGATAAATTAGTTTTATACGAAAAGACTTTTTTATCTAGAATGAAACTTACTCCATTGTGTGATGCAGAAGGTGGGGTAAGATCGATTGCATGGATTGGACAGTTTGTAGCATGTGCATCGGATACAGGTGTTAGGATTTATGATTTAAATGCAAGGTGTTCGTTAGGTTTTATTAAATGGGATAGATCCGGGGAGTAAGTAACAGAGTAATATTAGAAAATTAGGTAAAGACAGATGAGGAGAATATTCGTTATTCAAAAGAATTGTTTTCTTTTTTTAGAGCACTACCAGAACACTATAGATGTAATTTAAAGTGGTCAGATGACAGAACATTATTAATTGGCTGGGTGGACATAATAAGAATTTTTCAAATTAGGAAGAAATCAATACAGGAAATGATTAATAACCTACCAGAGTATGTAGTGGAACCAGGTATGTTTGTGTTATTTAATCAAATGTTTATTAATTGTACGAATACAGGAAATAATAAGTATTTTGATTTCAGTCTCTAGATTCGAAGTGGGTTTTTACATTTGTGGCATTGCACCGCTAGAAAATCAGTTAGTATTATTAGGATATTCAAAGGAATTAGACGAAAATGGCAAAAAGCAGAGACCAATAATAAACGTCGTTGAACCAAGGGGTCAAGTCTTGGATATTATCTGTGCACATACTCTTACACTACGTGGCTATGAACATTACAGTTGTAATGATTATCACTTGGACTGTTTAAAAGAAGAAAATAGGTATACTTGATGCTTGGAAATTGTGTTAAATATCTTTAAAACTTTTCTAATTCTTTCTTCTTTATATTTAGATTTTTTATTGTGAGTCCAACAGACATTGTTGTAGCTAGCTTATACGATGTTGATGACAAAATTGAATGGTTATTGAGCCACAAGAAATTTAAACAAGCACTAGAAGCAGTAACAGCAAACAATGGCAAAGATTGTAAAAGGCATACATTAGTTAATGTTGGTCGCGTGTATTTAGATCACGTGTTAGCTCATGGGAAGTATGATGAGGCAGGGAAACTTTGTGTAAAATTTCTAGGAAAGGATAAAAAATTGTGGGAGGAAGAAGTTAGTATCTTCTGTTAAATTAACGTTTAATTAAATTGTCCAACATTGATTAAAAAACACAAAATTTATTGTTGGACAGTGTTATTATTAGACAACGGATTTTATGCATTTGTGACAAAAATGAGTAATGTTAAAAATATTGTTATATTATTTTCAACCGATTAAACATATTAACCTGTTAACTGTTTATGTCTAGTATATCTATTTTGAAAAGATTTTAATCTAATGACGAGTATACTCGACATGTAGGAAAGAAAATTACACGTGCTATTAAATAAAATTTAAGAGAGTACGCGATATAGTTTAAAAAAAAAACAAAAAAAAGCTAGTGTACAAATAATTAAACGCAAAATGTTTAGTTTGCAAGAAGATCCGTTGTTTAGCAATCATTTTGCTTTTCATTTCATAACTTGTATGTTCTTACAGGTGTATAAATTCGCAAGAGTTCATCAACTGAGATCCATTTCTTCCTATCTTCCAAGAGGCAGTGTACAATTGGATTCAATAGTTTATGAAATGGTCCTGTACGAATATTTAAAAATGGATCCTGATGGATTTCTTCGACTAGTCAAGGAGTGGTCACCGACATTGTATAATGTCGCAGCTGTCGTGAACAGTGTTCTAGAGCACCTTATAGCTCACAGTAAACGACAAGACGTACTTTTAGAAGCTCTAGCTACTTTATATGTTCACAGTAATAGGTATGACAAA
>CM052092.1:2121234-2137214 GCA_028453745.1 Agapostemon virescens
GGATATTTACTGGTGTCGATATCTTCCCACTGAGAACCCATAGATTTGACAGTTATACTCCGTAAAATTAGATCAATTGTTATTGCTTAGTAGAAGTGCAGTTATACTTCTGAATCGATGGTGGTTATTTCATATTGATACTTGAAATTCCATATCACGCCCAAGACCGTGCTTCTATTCTGTGACAGTGAAACTTCCATGTTGTTTATGATTGCTTTTGCGATGTGAGTATGACAAGGATTCTGCTCGACTACTGGCATACAACAATCATTGTAAAAACTTAATCTGAACTCAACAGATGGCCCATTAGTATTAGAAGTAAGTTTGTTTGCACAGCTCTCGAGATACAGTAACTGTGAAGTGACAGAGTAACAGAGAAGTGCATAATAAGGTAGTAGATGTTGTATTGATATTATTAACTATATTTTTATTTGGTTGCAAATTTGTGCACAGGCGTGTTTTATACAGATATTTATTGATAGTGTGCAATCAATTTTTCTTTTTAGTGAGACTGAATTAATTTTTATATCTCTTATGTACAAGTATATAAATTTGGCACGTTCACATTCAAATAAAAATACAAATTTTCTACGACTCTATTATCCTTTGTATTATATATCTCATATTAGACTCTTCGCGTTTATTTGTACTTGGTTGATTATTTCCTAATCAGTCGTACCCAGAACTATCCGGATGAACGTTTTATTCCTATAATTTTCCAAAGAATAAAATACAATACGTTGCATTCTGTTTCTATATATGAAAAATATATAAATATTATGCTCTGAGAATGTTTTAAGTTATGTGCGTAAATAGTTCTGTGTCGCTTTCAGTGGTAACAAGCATTGGTTCGCTTTAAAAGAATAGAATTAATTCAAATCGTAAATTTTTTACAAAACAGTTTACATGAATACATCTGTATTTTTACAGTGTTATAAATTTTAACATCAACGGAACTTAACGTAATGATAAAATTAATCTTTGATCTCTACTAGATTTTTCATTTTGTCCGTAATTCATAGTGAAATGATATTCCGCGAGTATTTTTCATTACACGTTTTCCTTTGGATCAATGTCGAACAAATGAATAATCAAGGAGCGAAGAAAACGAAGAGAATCGAAATAGTGGGGAATCGCATTGCAACAAACAACGGAACGTAATACGTTAAAATAGATTAAGAATTAAATAATATAAATTCTATATTACTCCAATATATTAAATAGGCACAATTAAAAACTATAGTTTCTCACAGTACAATCGCTATTCGTATTTAACATTTCTCTATCCGTACAGTACCAAATGAGGATATACAAATTCGAAATACGATATTTACAGACCAATACTATCTCATCACTAGTCACAGCAGTTTGCATTAGAATGTTCGTCTTTTAGAATTAAAAATTTTATAGTTCTAAATTCAGCGCGCGAATAAAAAAAATTCTGCCAATATAGCCTCCTGAACTCTATATAAAGTAGGAAATTATTCGATATTACATTTATCGATATATTGAACAATATTAAACTACAATTTTATAACAAACATTTTGACTAGGTTTCATAGTCTTATTCCGTGTCCTCGGCTTCCGACGATTGCTCTACTGGTAACGGAGAAGGAATGACTAATTCATCGTCCTCCACTTCTTCCTCCGCCAACAGGAAGTCCTCTCCTTCGTGAACCTCTTCTTCTCTCGCTGGTTCCGGCGGGGCCAATATGTCTGTGCCGTGTTGTTTCAAGTGATCCTTCAACGCGAACGCTCTGCCATACGACGCACCACAAATGTAACAACTAAATTTCAAATTGTTGTCTTTCTTATGTGTCTGTATGTGAGCACGCGCAGCATACAATGATGCGAACGGCCGTGAACACTCGGTGCACCGAAAGGGTTTCGTGTGGCTGTTCTTGTGACCCGCTAATTGAACACGCGTTTTAAATGTTTTCGGACAATACGGACAAGTGTAAGCACGCTCTTCACCGTGCGTGAGCAAATGGTGATTGTACACAGAGGAAGCCTTGAATCTTTTGCCGCAGTGCTGGCATCCGTAAGGTCTCACTCCGGTATGAGTCCTCATGTGTAAAGTCAAACAATACGAAACACGAAACGTTTTACCGCACACCTGTTGACAAATAGAGATGCAGTTGCACATTATAGAAATACATGAATTTTTTAATGCTATCCTCGAAGCCATAAAACATTTGTTTCAACTGTTTTTTTATATATTATTTTAATAATGAATCTACGTATTCGTACTCACTTCGCATGCATGTGGCTTTTCTCCTGTGTGAATTCGTTCATGCTTCACCTTCTCATGGGGTCTTGTGAATCTACGACCGCAGTGCTGGCACTGATAGGGCTTTTGATGTTCCGTGGGCTCTGCGGTCAAGGTTTCCGTCGCGGGCGGCGTCGGCGAATGTGATTGATTAAGTTCCGTGTGCACCGCTGCATGCATCGCTAAACTATCAGCGGAATCAAACTTCCGGTTGCAAACTGTACAAGTCACAGAGTCGCCGGAGTGCAATGCCATGTGCGCTTCCTTGTACGATTCTGCTAACGTTTTGCCTGTAAGGACGATTAGCAGATTTGAAACAATGCAATTTACTAGGAAGTAAATGGGGAAAAATTAAGCTGATAAAGTAAAATATTATTACCACACTCGGGACACGTGAACGTGGCGCTAGGTGTTCCCTCGGGTGCATCGACATGTCTTGCCCTAACTGGTGCATGCATCCGAGAATGTAAGCGCAAGCTTTTATGCGAACAGAATTCTGTACCGCATGTCTCGCATACGAATGTTTTTTGATTCGGGTCCGGTTCACCCTCGTGAACCTTTGCATGTAATTGTAATGCTTTCGGCGTTGCAAACGTTTGATCACAGCTGTCGCAACGATTGTTGCCATGAAGACACGCGTGCACCCGAAAGTTGCCTAATTTGGAAAATTGTTGAAGGCACTGATTGCATCTGTACATTCTCATTGGCGCTGCTGCCAATCTCTTCTCGCGTACCTGAAATCAATTTGTCAAGTTGAAAAAAAATTAACTATCTACTATTTGAAATAGTATTTTACCCAGCAGTGATTGCAGACAAGTATGAATTTGTCTTACTTTTACTCCTTCTACATTAGAAAAGAACTTTTCTATCATGGGAGCCTTAGTTGATTGCAAAGATGTTTGAGCAGGAGCTCTGTCCCAAAACCTTTCTATTTGCACAACTTTTCGTGTGTACAATCTTCCCTCGCTGTCTACACATTCCTCTGTGCGTAGTGTATTCATACTTTGCCTTTGTCTTGTGTTAACTACATTTCCTGACTCTGTTGGTAAGGTATTAGCTATAGGTACAGTAGGTAGATCGTCTAATTGATCAGCTATTTCCAGCAGCACTTCTTGGCCGTCGTGATATTGTTTTATATGCTCGACAACAGAATTGAAACTCATATCACAGCTCGTACAACTGTAAACAGCTTCTGGTTCCAGCTGTAAAGTGAAATAATTGCATTTAGTTGAACAAGTTCTCGCGTTTAATTTTACAATAGAAAATTTCGGCTCCTGTTTATTCACCTCACAGAGTTCTTCTTTCACATGTAATAATCCATCTTCATCTAATTCACCTACATCATTTATGTGGTCCATATTTATCAGAGCCCCAGTATTACCATCTAGGAGCTCAGAACCCTCGGGTAGAATAGTAATTAAATTTTTATTTCCATCTTTATCTTCTGTCTCAGCTGTCGATATAGTTACTATGTGATCCTGGGACTTATTGTCCTTCTCTGCAGTACTAGGAACTTTTTCCGTCATCTTAAACTCCAAAGAGTTTTGCTCCATCTGTGTATCTTCTGTTTCCATTTTCTCGACGACTTTAATTTCTCCTGATATGTTTGTTAGAAGCAATCGTCAAATAGATAGAATTAATATAGATTAAATTAGTAGTTCTACACACCATTTTCATCAACTTGTATAGTTTGAGGCCCACCGACTATCATAATTCCACTGTCATTTACAGTCGCTAGGAAACTTTGGTCTATGCCTTCAACATTGGTATCCTGTAATAAAAATTATTGAGTATAGATCAAGGTCAAGATAAAATTTGGCATAAAAGTCCTCATACAAACCATCAGTACTGTTGTATCTGGTTCAGGCTCGTGTTCAATCTCTCGTTTAGTCACTTCCTTTACATTGTGCGATTCCTCTGGATCAACATTCTGTCCGCAGCGATCCAAGTGTTGGATAAGTGCCATAACGGAGTCAGAACGTTGCGAACAACCAGGACAATACAGGTTGTCCGTCATGCTTAACAAATGATACTTCAATGACTGTGGATTGTTAAAAGTTTCTCCACAGCACATTGGACAAATGAGGTTCAACGATCCCATATCTTTTTCGTGTGGACGTTCACCTCGTAGAGGATCGTTGTTGACTATAACCTGACCCTCTATTAACGTGCTAATCGAACTTGATCGTTTCACGCTAGTTTACCCTAGCCTTAACTCAAAAACAGAGCCGGCTTTCCTCCGACGGAAACCTAACCTGACGTCAAATCACAAAAATTAGTGAAATTGCTTGAACGTGTCCGGATACCGAACAATGTCATGTTGTTTCCTCTAGGGACTCGATCGCCTTGTGGAAGCTTTGCCTATTTCGAACAAATCTCTTTACACAGAATCACACAGCACTACGTCTCCGCAATAACTGCAATAACAAAACTCATTAGAGACGAACTTCAGCGCAAACAAATGCCGCACACAACAATCATGAAGTTAGGGAAGTGATAAGTGAATCGCGAAGTCGGCCATTACATGCGAGTTTCGGAGTAAAACTACGGCGGTCAAATTCATGTTTCGTTATACTCAACATAATAATTTTCTCGTCGAGGAACGAACGATAAAAATCACATTTTATCTTAGTTTTTTTAATGTATTTTTTTATTTTTACAATCTCGAGAATATCGAATATATTAATAGTAATTAATGGCGAAGTAAACATTCAATTGACAAGAGGCGCGCGATGTTTTCGGGTTCCGTTTAAATTAACTTCATGATTGCGAAACTTTCCGTAATGGTAATTACTAGTACGTGTAATATCATTTACAGTACGATTATCCTAATCTTTCGTATTATTTATTGTCTTTCTTAATATTCACAGGTATTTTACATTGTAATTACGTGTATGCGTTTGACATAGGTTAAGATATGATAAAAGAAGATAGGAACGATTCTCAAAGCAATGTTTATTCCTCTTATTTAATAGGACATATTTACATGATCTTAATTAACAATTACCACAAGTAGTATCACGTATTTTAATAAATTTTTAATACCGTAAGTTCGTATTTTACATCATGTTTTGTACATGTGAGGAGTAGACTCTCTTTGATACATTAGTCAACATGTTCGTGTTGTGCGTTGCTTTCACGCCACGTGTTCTGAACCAGTTCAATGAACTGTTGCCACCATCTACTTTGTAATGTGAAATAGAGAGCACAGGTAGCAATAAAGATCCACGAGAGTACTAAACAGCAATCCGTTTCGTTCGACGGTGTGCTAGACACTGGGCCGGCAAAGTCCAATGATGTGACGTATAATGATCCGTTCGGTTGTAGATTAGTTATGTAAGTTATAAATCTTGAGAAAGACTCTAATGTGTAGACATTGTCATTGAACTTCGCCACAGGTTTTCCGTTGTGAATCAACATCAGCGTGGGGACTCCGACGATTCCATACTGGGCATTGAAGCTGCAAGAACAAATACCATTAATTCTATTTAATTTTCTTCAACGAAACACAGTTCATAGACATAATGAAGTCATAGAATATTACCCTTGGTATTTTGTAGCGTCAATTGCCACTGCTTTGATGTGCGGAAACGAACGTGGCAATGCGTTAAAGTGTGGTGCTGCCTGACTACTAAATACACACCATTTTGCATAAAATAATACTATTATACATGTCCCTGGTACTTGATACCAGGGTTTATTTTCTTTATCATTCCTGCTTCTGTTTATTGGTCCAGGTTCTAAGATCAACAATTTCATTAAACTAGTCGCATTTCCGATCTGTAATCATTATCAAATTAGAAATAGTTATAAATTTTATGCGGTAAATACTTTATCAGTTTAAGATCTTACCTCTACAGGTCCATAGACTGTCTCTGTTAAACAATTTACTTTAGTTACATTAGCCGAAGAATTGTTTAGTGTTACATTCGTTTCAATGGTTTTGTTTACTTCTTCAGGATTTATTACTATAGCGTCCATAGAAGTTATCACAGGGTTTGCGTCAGGTTCAGGTTCAGATTCTTCATTTGGCTGTTTAGGCTCTTGTAGTTCCACCTCAGAATCTGATTTCTGAGCCTGGCTTTCGAATGTAATTGTTTGTGTTATCTCTACTTCATCTGTTTGTCCAAGAACAACTACTGTCAGGGCTAAATAAATGAAAGAAAATTAGTAGTCATTTCCTCTTAGTAGACTGCAGATTTTATGAATTCCTAGCAAGTAAACGCGCGTATAATGTACGCAAATAAATAAACTTTAACCTATTAACCAACTATTTTTTTCATCATATTTATTCACAGAAAATTCTCCGATATAATTTAATCCTAATATCTGTAACATAAATGAATAGCATAAATTAGATCACGTATAATTGTCGAATCATCGGTCAAAAAAACACCCGGTTAACAGGTTAACTAAGGCATGCATAAATGCTGATGCGAATTTAGTCTGGAAAATTATTAGCATAAATATCCGCAGTCTATTTATTACTGAGAACATGGAAACAAGATATTGGCACTTCACCTAAAACTATGACAAATAAACAAAAGTTCCTTCTAGGAGAAAACATCTTATGTACATAACCTAAAGACTGCACGCACGTCTCTCATATATATATTTACGAAACAGATGCATCCAAATTTCGATGAGTTTGTAACGTATTCGCATGCATCCACAGTATTTAACGAACAATCATAATCCGCTCGTAACTCGCCAGGTGACACTTGCAACGAAAAAATCTCTGCATTATTTTTATTTTGATTCAGAATCATGGAACAGAGGTACAATCGACTGTTTCGGGTCACGTCGATTTACCGTCACATGCCTGCCAGTCGATTTCAAGTATCGACCAGGGTCACCTGACCAAAGAGCAGATGGCGCCATTATCGCACAAAGGTATCAGGGAAACAGCAGCAATACGAAAAGATGGTAGCACAAATATTTCTTTATCTTTATCATATAATCTCTCAAATTACTTTTGAGCTTCGTACCGTGAAGCTTTCCGTACGAGGATGCGAATTATTACTTTAACTAAATAAATAGAGAAACCTTGTGTTTAGAATGCCACTTGAACACTTGATTTGAACTTTTATTCAAAACGCTTTTTCTTAAATTATAATATCTTTTCGATTCATCATAAATTGCTGAAAAATCGCGCGGGCTGTAACGCACCCTATATGTACAGTCCTGTAGAAGCGTGAAACGAACAAATGAGAGTTGCGTCACGTGATCAAACCGATCCCCATTGTTGTTACCTTTGCGCGTCAGTCCAAAGTTGTTGGGCGCAACGTATTTCGTAATTTATAACTAACAAATTAAACCTTTTTTCAATCGAACAAGTGATACCGAAAGACGATAACGTTTCCAATACATCTCCGTCGCAGTTTAGGTTACCATATAATTCATTGAACGGTCGATCTTGTACTTACGAACTCTCGCACAGAAGTAAACAAACTCTGTTCCGTTCAATGCATTCGAACAGCTTATTGTACTGTACACGCCTGCTCTGTTCCAGAAACATATACAATGACATTGTGTAACTCATGATTAATGACTTTCTCAGTCGCTATCGGACCGTCATAGGCGACGGGTCATTTACACACTCGAGCGTCCTACATCTCCCTTTATCGGACAGGTATAAACCACCATTTATAAACATTCTCTTCTTACTTATATTTCCATTTATAAACATTCTCACATTCAGAGACATGTTTAAACGTCCAGAATATTATAAACAGTATTCAAACATAAATATTTCGGCTACATAAAAAATTTTCGAAATTTTAAACTTTGTTCGACATTAATCTTTATGTGTATCAAACACGTACATAAAGAATCGTTGAATAATTCATGTATGTTTACAATCTCGATGATAGTAAATTAAAAATAGATCACGTAATTTCTTAGCAACCCGTTAACCTAATATCAAACATGTTTGCTTTTAATTTTTAGAAAAATGTACACATGTATTTGGAAGGGCCTGTACAGGGTGTCCAAAAAATGTTCGCGTCCTATATCCCGTTATAAGAAAAACATGGACCAATCAGAGCGCGGCTGCAGCAAATTGATTTCAGCGTGGCGGCAAAATCCGTTGAGCGTGGCGTTGCGATCATCGTTGATAATTCAAAAACCAAATCGTCGAATTGTCAAAGGTCAAAGTCGCTGAAAGTAATTGTGGGACACCCTGTAGAGTTATTCTACATAAGAATTATCGTTAGAAGCGATAAGATCAAGGCAGGAAAAATGCAGGAAGCTTAAAACGAAGTGTGTGCTTTTTGCTCTCCGCGCTGGAAAAGCTCTGCAAAGCACGACTCGAATAAAACGATGCCGAAGGTACCATTGAAGCGAGACCACCCTACTAAAATCTTGATCTGTTTGCAGGTGGATGGCGCGCCGTAGTTACCAGTTGATTTGTAAATTACGAAAGAGTTAATTCACGGCAGCGATCTCACGCGATGCTACGATCAAGCTCGCGGCTTTCGAGCGTGCTCTACGCGCCGCCGGAAGAACAAGGAAAGGAAGACGCAGGAGTAGGAGCCGCGGCGCGTATCCAGCCACTTTCATTGTTATTCGATCTGCCTTGCCCCGAAGGCGCAAGCTGAAGACCCTGTTCTCGTTCCCGTCTCACCGGAGGAACGCCGAGACTCATTTTTAACACCTGTACCTGCTCGATTAATCGCGCGATCGAGAGTCACCAGTGAGTACCGAAAAAATCAATTATCCTTCCTCACTTTCGCGAGTCGCATTTCACGGCCGCTGGCTATCACCGGAACGCTTTCCTTTTGCTGCATCTAGCTGACTAGAATCTTCTGTTTTAGACTTGCCGAAAATACACCCGAAGCAGCGTCCAATCGTTTCTTCGCGAACGCAGCTGGTCGTTGGAAAATCGGTATTGTTTATTAACGCGAGAACTATCGTCGCACGTTCGGCTAATTTGCACCAGCTTGGAAACGTCGCGAGACACTGTACCGGTCTAGATTTTTCATTCGTTGAATATATTCCTTCGGGAGTATCTTCATCATCGTTTCGACGACTGTAAAATGGAAAATCTGTGACTCGGTTCGATCCTCAATCGAGTTTTCCTAGTAATCTTTTTGTACGAGGACCTTTGGCCAGCTGCGTTAGAACTAGTATCAAAGCGTTAAAACGAAACTTGAGTGGATAAAGTATGTTCTACTTGTCGGCTAGAGAATTATTCAAAAGAGAGTTAGTTATCTGCTGATCTATATGTTTCGGTATTCTTTCTGAAACAATTAATTATTCGAATGACTGTAAAAATTAACGATATCGCTTCTGCGTGCACTTTTTTCGAATGCCAGACGAGAGAAGCTTTTCTCGATGATCCGATCCGTAGAAAAAAAGGTTCCGATGCGGAACAGACACAATGTTTTCTCGCGAAAAAGTTACAAAATCCCGCGTGTCGGTTATCGAAGCGTGAAAATCGTCTGGCAACGAAATCTGGACACACCGAGGTTGTTGTTTTGTTCTCGGTGTATTAGCATACAAAAATAAGTGGAACACTGACCTTATTCGCCCGAGATTCATTCACTCCCCGGGAAACAATGATGAGATTTCGTATCTGCAGTCGTAAAAAGTATTGCGTTGCGTTGTTGCACCTTCTCCGGTGTAAGTGTGCGTGCGCGCGGCCCTGTTGCGTTTCAATATCGGCCAATTAGGAAATTGGGAAACTCTCTCGCGCGTTGCAGCCCTGGGAAATTGTGCATTGTTTCCCGCGACTGTGTGCACGCACCACATACCCAGAAAAACGAATGTACCGGTGTGGAAGCTGTCGATTCGATTGCAAATACTAATTAAGCATTTAACCTTGTTTAAAAAACAAAATGCTCGCAGCTCGAATCGGTCGCAGTCATTGAAAATCCTAGAGAGAATAGAAGCTGAATCGAAAAGGATCAAAAGAATTTTTCCACCGAGAATTATTCGCTTTGCACAAAAGGAAAACTAAATAGTATTAAATAGAAAAAATGGGAATCCACGTTGGACGTTATTGTGGAAAAATTAATAGATTATCTCACCGAACGTATGGGAGAGTTGAAAGACATTAAATAGAAAAGTAGGAACCAGCAGGTGTTATTGAATAATCGAGGAATTAATGAAGATGATTCTGGCAGTTGAATCGGGAGAAATGGGAATCTCACAATCGATTCAACGAGATAGGTATTCCCAGTGTTAACGAGCTTCCTAAAATCAATGAGAATCGCGGCGATAGGAATAGCATAGAATTAATAACAATCGAGCAGGACAATAGAGGCGGCTCGCGTTGAACAAACGCCGTTCGAATTATGCTTCCTGGTTTTCACCCGATTGTCGCTGAAATAGACGGAAGGAAGACGCATTCATGCTCTGTTTCAGCGGCTCGAATTCACTGAGTTTCTACAGGATATGCCCGCCGGAGATATTTTAATGGCACTGGCCACGTAGATGGCATCAACTAGATGCATCTTCTCTATTTCCAGCGACCAAACTTTTGCGCATCTCTCTTAATCGAATTTTAAGATTTTCGACAATTTCTCCGTTTTACTTTTCCTCGAATCGTCCCACGGCCTTTGCTAATCGTATTTCTCGTGTTCGCAGGTGATGTTGGCACTCAGGCTATCCGCACCGTTGTTGTTGGTGTTATCGTCGATCAGGTTCGCTCGCACAAGCATTGCTAACTGGGAGGCCTGCGGTGGAAGGCTAGAACGTGCCTTGGATGCGCTCCATAGAGATTCCAGCAGAAGAAACCGACTGGAGGAGGAGGAACCGGGCGCGTCTTATCAGCAAGAACTTCGTTCTGCACCACTTGAGATGTCAGTCTCCCGGATTGCTGTTAAAGTAATATTTATTGCGCAAATCGCATTAAAGTCTGCTAGGCTCGGTCGGTTAGAACGCGTCTCGCGTTTCGCTCCGATACGGTGATCTAATGTCATGCTTAAAATCGTACCAGGAATTGAAAAGAACTACTTCGACTCGTATTACTTGCTTTGCGTTACGGAATTCTAAGCTAACGTGTTCACCGTCAACTTGGCAACTAAAAGGGATTCAAGGGACTCAATTTTCGTTGCACAGATCAGTACTGTTCGTTCCTGCAAGTGAGAAAAGTGTTGTACAAGGTGGTCAAAGATATTTTTGTTACTTGTAATAATATGAAAGAATGATATATGTAAAAGTTGCATGGTGTAGTATCTGTTACGTTGAAACTAGTAGATGATGTCCTTCAACTTGGTTGAGAGTCAAAGATCAATGCATTTTTATATTAAATTTAATGTTTCTTCCTCTGTACCATGCAACCTTCGCGTGTACCATTGTTTGCGTATTACTATAAGTTACTTTCAAAACGAAAGTTCATTTGTTAACGATCCTACATGCTTGTGTATCTATGCGTCCAGCGGAAAGGAATTTGGCGGGTGCCATTTGCACAGGCCGCAATTAGTCGACAAAAATGACCGCGTATTAGAGTAAAACAAATTTTGTTCATACTTTCGAGTGTAACTGAACCATCAGGAAGTAGGACAGTCGACATTCTCGGGTAGATCATTCTCATTAATCGTTTCTCTGATTTTCAGCTGCCACAGGGAGCCAGAGACACCGGATCACCATGGGCCAGAGTAGAGAAATGCGTCTACGAGCCGAACAATAATTCCCTGCAGACCCGCGTCATGTTCAACGATCTCTCCGTTTCCGGTTTGGTATCGCTGATGCCCAGAGACCATCAGCCCCCAATCCCAGCCGAGTCCTGCAGGATGAGTCTGCGATTAAGGCGTGCAGGAATCGACTTTCTGACCAGTCCGATCGCTAGAGGCAGAGGACAAATGAGAATTCGAACCGAGTCCAGTTTCCTGGAGCCGAGGTTCGCCTCCATTTACGCTTATGGCTGTCACGCCAGGCGCTTGGACAAGCAGATCAAGAGACAAGACAAATGGCCACCGTTTTACAATCCACCTCGAGACGAGGTATAACCCGTGATGGAAGTGATAGATATAAATTTTAGCCGTCGATTCCAAGGAATAGAAGCCAAGTTAAAAGTTCTTTCTTTCTTCCACAATCTTAATAAGTTGAAGATAGTAAATTGCACCCACTCATTTTTATCATAATTCGATTCTGCAATTACAGTCCTTGGATGCATGCTTGAATTTGTAACGGAGTAAACGTTTCCAAATCAAAATTAGTACTATTGTTATAGTAAGACTAGAGTAAAAGCCTCAGCTTTTAAGAAATAGTTAAACGTTCAACTATTTAATAACTGAATTAAATGCACTCGATTCTGTATGTACAGATAGGGAACATAGAATTTTTAAGCTGTTCCGTTGACTTCGCAACTGATCCTGTTTATGTGTTTTACAGTATACGCCGCCCATAACGCAGAACGACTATGAAGCGGCGGAACCCCGGCAGCTAATAGGCGTGTCGAAAGAGGTGGATGTCATCATACCGAACGAGACTCGTCATTCTCGTTTCCTGAGTTCGCCAGTTTCAAAATTGGGCATCTGGCGGAAGAACGTGTGGCTGACCAAGTCGTTGCCTCGCGACAGAAGGTCCTTGTCCGAATCCAACGTTCTCGAAGGCTCGCCGAGCGCTCACCGCTTTCCAGGATCTGTTGAAATCGGCCAGGAAGCTGGCGATCACAACAAGAGGATCTCCAGATCCATGGAGACGATCACGCCGCAGGATTTCGCAAGAGCGTTGTCCAGCAAGAGATCGAAGACGAACGAGACCAACGAATGTACTACCGATCATCCGAACAGCTTGGAGAATAGAACGGAGAGTTTCTTACGGAACTTAAACGACAGTGAGCCGAAAAATAATTTCAAGAGGGAGAATGGTTATCAGAACGGCGAGGATTCGAAAGAGACCAGACAGCTGTATCCCGATGATCAGTTGGATAGTATATTTCCTCTTGATTTGGAAAATGATAGCAGAGGATGGCAGTCGAAAGAACACATAGCTAGGGAGATGGAGGACGTGTTCCTCAGAGGGGCTAGCCAGGCTCTCACTAAGTTTATAGAACGACAATTGCATCCTGCTATCAAAGAAACTTTGATGATCTCTATGGGGTACACGATTAGCTATGGATAAAGCACCGTACGTTTGTCTACCCTGTTGTTAGTTTGTCTTAGAGATGTTTGTAATCGAGCACAAGTTAGAGACACTGTGAAAATTCAAGAGAAGCCAGAGTCACGGTATTTTTGTATGTACGTCTAGTCTTGAGAACTCTGTAGAATTCGATACGGTAGACTTTGTTCGAGAGATAAGGTGGTTGATTAGTATACAGTCTTGTCCAAGTAATATGTATTCCTTTATGGCAATTTATGTATGCTGTTTCGTGCAATAAGTAGCATTGGTGGCTTTTTTATTTAGATGTTGTTATAATATAAGTGCAATGATAATGTAATTTGTCACCATATGGCAACCTGTAGTATTTGTATATTAAATTTATTCTACATTGTCGCGCGTGTAAAATTTTATTTGTAATACACATTTCAATTGTTAAACTAATCGTTCATGCGGTTTGAAGTATCAACGCGTTTCGTGATTGCGTAATTGATGATTTTATATATTTCACTTTCTTAAACAACGAATGTCGTGTAATTTTCTGAGATGTACATATAGTAAATAAAAGGATTTGATTAATAAACATGAATGTGTATCTTTATTTATAACAAAAGAAACATTCACCTGCGTATATGTATCTAGATATTAAATAGTAACAGGATTATCCAAGGAAGCAGTTAGAGAGATAAGAGCAATTTTTAATAACTATTAATAATTTAATTAATACCCAAATAAAAAGTTCAGAGAGAGATTTACCGTCTGTCTTTCTCTTTCTCCGTGAATCGCATAAGTCTGTCCTTCTCGGACACCTCTTTGCGCATCATGGTCGCTAAATACTTATTAGGAGATTCGAAGTGATTCGAAAGAAAGTGGCACGTCCAGAAGAAGCGAGCTGTCTGCTGTCCTTGTCTTACGCATGGGAAGAATAAGAGAAACAGCAGAGAGAGATTCATCGCCTGTTTTTCTCATACTCCGTAAATCGCATAAGTCTGTCTTTCTCGGATCCCTCCTCGCACATCATAGTCTCCTAATACCAGGAGACTCGAAGCGCCGCGGAATGGATGTGCAAAAGAGGCGAGATCTTTTCTATCCTTGTCTTACACATAGGAAGGATAGGAGGAGCAGTCGAGAGAGAGACCATTGTCTGTCTCGCTCTTTCTCCATGAATCGCATAAGTCTGTCCTTCTCGGATAGCTCCTCGCACATCATAGTTGCCTAATACTTACCAGGGGATTCGAAGCGCTGCGAAAAAGGAGGTGGCGCGTTCAGAAATGGCGGGAAATCTTCTGTCCTTGTCTTATACACGGGAAGGATAGGAGAAATTAGTTCAAATCTGCCGACATAGATGGCGCCACTATTGCAGCAGGAAATTCAAACTATTTTCTGATATTCGAGTTTTTAGCAAACATACGTTTGTAAATAAATTATAAAATATCCGTATAATAATGAAAGGATGTTAAACACGTATATGCTATGATTGTATATTATTGAATATATTATTGAATATATATTAAAATACTATTACATACTAAAAGTACTATTAATTGTATTATGAATGGATAAATAAATTGTGTTATTAAATATTTGAACTGTTATCTTTCTTATAATCGATTTTACCATACTACGAATTAGAAGTCTGTTATTTGGTAAATGAATAGGCTTTGATATAAAATTCTTTGTCTATAACTTTTATTATTTCTTTTATAGTATTATAGATGCTGCTTTTAACATAATCATGTACAATGTTCGAGAATGATCTTTGATCTAAATACAGTTTAGTCTTACAACATAAGACATTATTATTAACATGTAATTCTCCCATACCAGCGTTACCATACCATTGATTTTGCTCATTAAAATACTATATACTATAAGAAAATCATTCTATAGTTCATATTGCGTTTCTTACACTATTAAACATGATACAAAATACACTCATCACACATATACATACAATATAATAGTAGTAGGTATAAAATAGTTATTACAATTTAATAACAGGTGTCAAAAATGTTTGAATCAAATGCAAGTTGGAATCTCATCTCATAGAAAACTTTAGAAAGAAGATATACAAAATTGAATGAAGTAACAACAATTAACATTGCTAATTACAAAAGAGTAACATTCAGTCTTTCTTTAACCATACTTCAAATCCACATTAAAGTAATTCCAACGTCCCAACCAACGGATTACAAAATCAATTCTGAAAGAATTGTCCAAACCACTGCCACGGTTTTCTGCGAGATACAATGTTCGGTTTCAAGCAAAAAACTCCATCCCCCTTGGTAGTCGATAATTGACAGTGAACGATCTCTCCAGAGGGGTCGAGGGGCAAAGTGCTCTCGGAAATAAAACGCGCATGCCAAACAATCCCACTTGACAACCGCTGATCCACGAAACGTCAGCGTGCTATCAGCAGTGACAGCCGCCGAAAGAGGGTAGAGGTTCGCCGAGGTTATCGAACCCTCTCCCTCCTTCTTTTTTCGTTTTCTCTTTTATTTTCGAACGTACCTAGCGAACCTACAGAGAGACAGAACACGAGAGAATCCGAGAGCCTTTGTCCCGATAGGTAAGTAGCTTTTTCGACGCGGGGAAAAGCTTCTGTCGCTCGAGGCGTGGAAAACCGAGCCCTTTGAGGATCGACCGATTCTTTGGACCACTCGTT
>CM052092.1:2149156-2160253 GCA_028453745.1 Agapostemon virescens
ATACTAGAATGAACCACACTAGATCAGAATGTACCAAAATACACAAGAATGTACTAGGATGTACTAGAATGTACTACAATGTACTATAATGAACTACAATATATTAGAATGTACTAGAATATACTAGAATATACTAGAATGTACTAGAATGTACTACAATGTACTAGAATGTACTAGAATGTCCTAGAATGTCCTAGAATGTCCTAAAATGTCCTAAAATGTCCTAAAATGTCCTAAAATGTCCTAAAATGTACTAGAATGTCCTAGAATGTACTAGAATGTCCTAGAATGTACTAGAACATACTAGAACATACTAAAACATACTAGAACATACTAAAACATTAAAATGTCCAGAAAAAAACCACGCTCCTTCTACAGGGTGTGTAAAAAGTGTGGAGTTACTCAGGGTATTTCTTGAAAGAAATAATTTCTGGTATTATTCTAAGAAACATTTTCCTCCCGAAAATGTCACACTTCCAAAATGCTCCGTTTTTCTGGTTGTTCATAAAACCTACGTGCCAATGAAAGACATTCGAACGAATAATATTCGAACGAAATATACGGGCGCGAGAGTATTCGAGAACCCGACAGCGGGAGTTCAACTAATTTCGTTTGCCTTGCTTATCGGATTCGTGAAGTTACTCGAGGCAACGTTTGCAAAGTGTATCTCGGTGATATGTTAATCAAACGTCTCGAGAAGACGCGATAGTTTGTTCAGACGGTAGACTATGCTCGTTGTCGCTATGGATACGTGGCTGTGTGCGGATATAGAGTCTCCCTAGAAAATCAGAAATTTAAATGAGATTGCGTTATCTGCCGGCTGAAATCTTGACCAAACACGCACGCGAGGAACCGGCAGCGCGGTTCGTGCGCGATACCATCGTCGATCAAGATAAACAAGCCGATCAGCCCCTAATTGGTCACGAAATTAATATTGTAACGTCCACGGTTTTTCTACGGACGATTCCTCGATCGGAAATTCATCGCGGCGTTTCGTAATTCGTCAATTTGGCGTTTCTGCGTTCCGCGTTCGCCGATCTTCGGACGCCATTTTTATATTATTTTTATTTTAGTCATTTTAGCGCTCGGTGCAAGATTCGGCTTGCTTTAATATTGCTATTAATTTATTTATGGTGATTTATAAAATAATTACTAGATAAGAATAATTTCTAAATTTATCAATTTATAATCTATAAATTTATCAATGTACAATCTATAAATTTATCAATTTATAATCTATAAAATAGAAATATAGTATGAGGGAAGGTCGAGATGTTTAAAATTAAACTGTAGTCAGATTAACAAGGAAAAGAACAAAATCCTTTTTATTTCGGCCACTTTAGCGTTCGTGCAAGATTCGGCTTGCTTTAACATTGCTATTAATTTATTTATAGTGATTTATAAAATAATTACTGAATAAGAATGATTTATAAATTTATCAATTTATAATTTATAAAATAGAAATGTAGTATGTAGGAAGGTCGAGATGTTTAAAACGAAACTTTAGTCAGGTTAACAGGGAAAAGGAGAGAAGCATTTTTATTTTGGTCACTTTAGTGCATGCAAGATTCGACTTGCTTTAATATTGCTATCAATTTATTTATAGTGATTTATAAAATAATTAATTTATAAATATATCAATTTATAATTTATAAAATAAAAATATAGTATGTAGGAAGGTCGAGAGGTTTAAAATTAAACTCTAGTCAGGTTAATAAAAGTAAGGAGAAACTTATATATATATTAGGATTTGTTATAGGATTTAGTTAGGGTTCAGTATTGAAGTTTTGGCAACGAGACAATTTTTACAGAGTTGATAAAAGTGTTCATTGACAAAATTGAAGGAAGACAACCGGGTAGAATTGTAAATGCACAGAGAAACGTTGAAGTAAAACGGAGACCATAATGTAGGCATGCAATAATTTGCATAATTTAATTTTTGGCAATGACACAAAATTTTCATCGAAATGCACATCGACAAAATCGGGAGAAGACGGTAAGGGGTAGAAACGTAAAAGATAATGGCGGAATAGTAGAAGCGATGGGACGAAGATGAAAGTGTTGGACAGATTGTCGATCGAGTGTAAAAAGCTAAATAAAAATTGAATCTTGCCGGATCGATCTTTTTTCTAGTCGAAGGGCGTATAAAATCGACGAGAGGGGTCGGTGCAATTTTGACGAGCCGAGAGGACTATGGAAAATCAATATTTTTGGGCGACGGTGCATCATCATCGTTCAATGGCCAACCAGTCGCACGGCTAAATGTAATCCGATTGCGCAATTATTCCGCGTTGCACTTTGCGATTCTTGAGGCTTTCTTCTGCAGTCCGCTGAATACAAAGATGGCACGCGCGCGTCTCACCATTGCATTAAAATTCGGATATCCTTTAAACTGCATATTAGCACGGACGTCGATCTTCGAACGCTTAGCGAAAATTGCAATTTTCGATTTTCTGTGAACTTTGATTTGTACGAAATTTACAGTTTTGCAGTCGATTGCATCGTAGGCCGGAAGTTTGTTATACTCGTGATATTATTGGGCAACAGAATGCGGTTCACGCGTGTTAGAAATGCATACTGAAGTGCATAGAGGTTTGCAGTCCATTGATGGGTTAGGATTATTGTTTACCGATGACTGTACTCCTTGCCGTGCCGATACGCGTCGATGTATCTGAATTATTCGTAGATTCTGTAAACGCACTGAGCTAACTGCACAGCCAAATGCATAGACGTTCGCGATCTATGCTGCTCAGTTATTGTATTTACCTATTTCTGGGTTGATATTTACTGTTTGCAATATTCTCTGGCATCCGTTAAAAATGCAAGCGTTGTCAGTGCAAGCATTGTTTGTAGATTCTGCTAATGCATAGGCAACTGTATAGGCAAATGCATGTGCAACGGCAGAGAAATTCGCAACCTATTGTTCAATCATAGTATTCATCTATTTCAGAGTTAATATCCTCTGATTGCAATATTATTTGGCATTCACTTAAAATGCAAACGTTCTTAGTGCACCTATTGCTCATAGACTCTGCCAGTGCATAGGCAACTGCATGTGCAACTGCAGAGAAATTCGCAAGCTATTCTTCAATTATAGTATTCATCTATTTCAGAGTTAATATTCTCTGATTGCAATATTCTTTGGCTTCCACTTAACATGCAAGCGTTCTTAGTGCACTTATTGCTCATAGATTCTGCTAATGCATAGGCAACTAAACAAGCAACTCCGTGGGCAAATGCAGAGAAATTCGCAATCTATTCTTCAATTATAGTATTCATCTATTTCAGAGTTAATATCCTCTGATTGCAATATTATTTGGCATCCACTTAAAATGCAAACGTTCTTAGTGCACCTATTACTCATAGACTCTGCCAGTGCATAGGCGACTGCATGTGCAAATGCATGTGCAACGGCAGAGAAATTCGCAACCTATTCTTCAATTATAGTATTCATCTATTTCAGAGTTAATATTCTCTGATTGCAATATTCTTTGGCTTCCACTTAACATGCAAGCGTTCTTAGTGCACCTATTGCTCATAGATTCTGCCAATGCATAGGCAACTGCATGTGCAAATGCATGTGCAACTGCAAAGAAATTTGCAACCTATTGTTCAATCATAGTATTCATCTATTTCAGAATTAATATTCTCTGATTGCAATATTCTTTGGCATCCACTTAAAACGCAAGCGTTGTCGGTGCACCTATTGTTCATAGATTCTGCTAATGCATAGGCAACTGCATAGGCAACTGCATAGGCAACTCAATGGTCAACGGCACAGAAATTCGCAACCTATTGTTCAATTATAATATTCATCAATTCAGAGGTAATATTCGCCGACTGCAATATTCTTTGCCACGCAAATAAAAACGTACGCGTTGTCGATGCACCTATTGTTCATAGATTCGGTAAAAGCACAGGTAGCAGGGCAACCGAACTTCTCCGACGCAGAAACAACCAACTAACACGATTTACCAGTGAATAGCAATTCGAGGTTCGCTGCTACTCTGTCAGCTGGATGCAAATTACACTCTAAATACCGGCCATGCCGATTCATTGCGCGCTCGGAACGCAAAGCTCCCATTGTAAACCACCCTGTCGAAGATGCAACACCGTGCAGAAACGAGTACAATAAACGAACACGACGGATTCATAGGCACATCGTCGAACAGGGAGCACGGCATTTTCCGTGGCACACGGTTAACATTGCAAATTGCTCGATTCGCTTAGATTATAAAAATGTTCTCGGACCGTTGTGGAAGTCGAATGCGAAAGAAAAATTCTGTCTACTCGACGCTCTCGCGGCGTTGATCTTTCTTCCGTGGAAGGGTTTTGCGAGAGAGGGTGCGAAATAGGCCTCTTTGAAAATCCCGACGTAATTCCCTCCCCTCCTCCCCCTCTCCCCCACTCTCTCTTTCCCCCCTATTACTCTATAATCTCTCTTTCTCTCTCTCTCACTCTCTCTCTTTCTCTCCCACTCCCTCTTTCTCTCTCTATCGCTCTTTCTATATCTCTCTTTCCCTTTCTCTCCCCTTTTCTATATCCCTTTTTTCTTTTCTCTCCCTCTTTCTATATTTCCCTTTCTCTCCCTCTCTTTCTCTCTCCCTCTCTCTCTCTCTGTCTCTATCTCTCTTTCTCTCCCTCTTTCTATATCTCTCTTTCCCTTTCTCTCCCTCTTTCTATATCTCTATTTCTCTTCCTCTCTTTCCCTCTCTCTCTTTCTATATCTCTCTTTATCTCCCTCTCTTTCCCTCTCTCTCTGTCTCTCTCTACCACTCCCTCTCTCTCCTTCCTCCCTTTATCCTCCCTCTCTCTCTTCTCCCTCCCTATTTCTCTTTCTGTCTGTCTCTCTTTCTCTGTCTGTCTCTTTCCCTCCCTCCCTTTTTCTTGCTCTCTCTCTTTTATCTCTCTGCCTGTCTCCCTTTCTCTCTCTCTTTTATCTCTCTGACTGCCTCTCTTGCTCTCTCTCTTTTATCTCTCTGCCTGTTTCTCTTGCTCTCTCTCTTTTATCTCTCTGCTTGGCTCTCTCTGCCTATCTCTCTTTCTCTCTCTGCCTGTCTCTCTGTCTGTCTGTCTCTCTTTGCCCCTCTCTCTCTCTCTCTCTCTCTCTCTCTGGCACCCCTGTTGATACCAATGGGAACCAGAAGCAGGCTGGATGGCGCCGGTTCGCACGGCGTCATGGTAACCAGGATACAGAGGACCAGGTACCATTTGTTTAGACAATTTAACGGCCCCCCCTGGAAACGACGGCCACGTCCAACGTCGACGTGTCCCGTGGAAGGATGGGGTTGGTTGCCAACGCATGCGCCCCTTTGCCAGTCGATAACACCACCGATACCAGCCAGGCAACCAGCCTCGGTTGCCAGCTGCAACACTGACACACAACTCCACATTGCTAATCCCGATTCCGCCAGTCGATGTATTCTTGCCGGGGATACCGTATATAGAGACCATATAGACAATATATAGTCGACGAACAATATCGCTACAGCCACTGTTACAACCTGACGTCGTGCGATTCTCCGCGATCATCCTTGTTCGTCCTTGTTCGCCTATTATCGAACCCTTCGACATTGACGATCGGCTCGAAGCTAACCCTTCGCAAGAACCACCACTCCGAGGTGATAATAAAATTGCGAGAACTTCTTTTGAAACGTCTTTTACGACATTACATTTATGCAAGGAATTACTATAGGTTTAGCATTGGACGAGGTTGTAACACTTTCGATTTCATAGCGACCGTGAAGTGCTATTAAAATTGCTATAGCGTTTGAAGTGTTGTTCCCTTTATTAAATTTGAATATGTGCAATGAAGATCTAAAGATTTAGTATTGCACAAGGTCGTAACCCTTTTGACACGAATGGCAACTCAAAAGTGCCAATAAAATTGCAACAACATTTTGAAGTATCATTCGCGTTACTAAATTTGTCTATGTGCAATGAATTATTAAAGATTTAGTATTGTGTGAGATTGTAACCTTTTTGACTCGGAATGGCAACTGCGAGACGCCAATAAAATTGCGAGAACATTTTGAAGCACTGTTCGCGTTACTAAATTTGTCTATGTGCAATGAATTATTAAAGATTTAGTATTGTGTGAGATTGTAACCTTTTTGACTCGGAATGGCAACTGCGAGACGCCAATAAAATTGCAACAACATTTTGAAGTATTATTCGCGTTACTAAATTTGTCTATGTGCAATGAATTATTAAAGATTTATTATTGCACAAGGTCGTAACCCTTTTGACACGAATGGCAACTCAAAAGTGCCAATAAAATTGCAACAACATTTTGAAGCATTATTCGCGTTACTAAATTTGTCTACGCGCAATGAATTATTAAAGATTTAGTATTCCACAAGGTCGTAACCCTTTTGACTCGAAATAGCAACTGCGAGACGCCAATAAAATTGCTATAACGTTCGAGACAGTGTTCGCGTTGCTAAATTTATCTGCATACAATGACTTCACTAAAGATTTAATATTATACGATGTCGTAACCCTTTTGACTCGAATGGCAACTCTGAAGCGCCACTAAAATTGCTACAGCGTTTGAAGTGGTGTTCCTGTTATTAAATTTGTCTATATGTAACGAACTACTAAAGATTTAGTATTACACGAAGTTGCAACCCTCGTGACTCCAATGACAACTTTGACATGCCATTAAGATTGTCATATAATTATCCGAAACAATTTTTACATTATTTTACAAAACACTCAATTGTTCGAGAAACCTGGCTCCATTTTAAAAGACTTGGTTTTAAATTGGTTCAAAGACTTTTCTTCATCTTTTAACTTGCTTTTCGACCATAAAAGGCTAATTGTTTATGGCACGTCTGGAAAATAGTTCGAGATACAGTGGAAGTATTCGGACACTCTTTAAATTTGAATAACTTTTTCAAAATTGAACCAAACGACTTAACTTTTCTGGAGCAACTAGATGCATCGATTTACTAAATGGTATGCAAAAATAATTTTGAAATAACCCTAATTGGTAGAAATTACGTGGGAAAATAGAAAAGACATTTTTAAAACAATTTTCATTTCAATTCGTAATGAAAATTTTAAATATGCATTTTTCAGAACTGTGCTAGTTATACGCACGCTGCAAATTTTAGCGAAATCGATTGACGCGGGAAAAAATGAGAAAGATATAAAAATTTCTGCAGTTTAAAGCAGAAACTGACCAAGAATCGTGAAAAATTGCGATTTTCACCGTTTTCGACGTAGCTCGTGCGTACGTCGATCGATTTCAATGAATTTTTCTAATTTTTCTTTTAAATAGAAAATATTTAAAAAGTTCCTCTTTCATTGGTTATGCAATTCATACAAATACCATTTATTAAATCGACGCAACTAATTGCTCAAGAAAAGTTAAGACGTTTGGTCCAATCTTAAAAAAGTTGTATAGGTTTGAAGAATGTGCGAATACTTTTATAAGCCTCTGTATATTCGAATATATTTTCGAGAAATATATCGAAATATTTCAAGCAACATTCCATGGACTAAACAGCCAGGCAAGCGAACTCTTTCAGCAGAAATTCTATTCTTGAAATGTTCCGAAACGGCCAAAGTAAAATCAATAGTTGCCGGCCACTGGAATCCGATGCACGTTCCGCAACGTCGAAGTTCGCACCCCCGCACGTCGGAATAACAAGATTTCCTCCACAGGAAAAACCGATTCTGCGTGAGCCATCGATATCCGTCGAAACCGGAAGTCACTGGGTCCCGCGGCCCGGTCGATTTTAATCGAATTTTGAAACCGATAGGGCGCACGAGATAGAAAGACGCCACCCTCGACGGACACACTCGATTCTCCTTGTTGGAAGTTTTCGAGCAATTTCATCTTCCCGCAAAGTGTCCATTCCACGGTATCCTTTTCAATTTACGAATGTCCGAGGCGGCTTTCATATTTGAAATTCAATTTCGAGGACTCGACGGGACCGGGCGATCGCGAATTCTGCTACGCCGCTGTCTGCTCTCTGTTCCCAGCGTGACGTGACAAGCTATGAGCTGTTTCCAACGTAACCTTTAAGTCGGTTATGGTAACCCTCGATCCTGTTACGCAATCCTTCACAAATTATATTCTCGTTATACTCGCGTCCAGTTGTTGCATCACCGAGACCAGATAATAAAGACTAACGAAGTCCGAGAAACTGTTCGGGGGCATTCGCTGCTGTCGGTTATAAACACGGTCTGGTTAGTGGACGTTGAGTCCTCTGAGAGTTAAGTACTCTGAGAGTCGAATCCTTCGCATAGTGATTTTTGTAACCATCGAATTCTATGAACATTGAATTTTTTGGGGATTGAGTCCTCAGGCAACTGAGTTCCATGGGAATTGAGTCACCTGTACATGAAATTTCCTGCGAATCGAGTCCCCTGCACACGAAATTCCCTGAGACTCGAGTCCTTTGCAGATAAAATTCCCTGCGAATCGAACTGGTACGAGTATTGAGTTTTGTGGGACTGAAACCTCTGAGAATTGAGTTCTTTTAAGAAAATAATCCATCTGAGAAAAGAGAACCCCTGAGAATCGAGTCCTCCTGCATACGAAATTCCCTGAGAGTCGAGTCCCCAGCAGATAAAATTCTCTGCGAATCGAACCAGTACGAGTATTGAGTCTTCTGGGACTGGAACCTCTGAGAATTGAGTTCTCCTAAGAAAAGAGTCCATCTGAGAAAAGAGATTCCCTGACAGTCGAGTCCTATGAATCGAGTTCTCCTAAGAAAAGAGTCCTCCTAAGACTTAAGTTTCCCGAGGTTTGAATCCCCTGAGAGTTGAGTTCCCCGAAGCTTGAATCCTCTAAGAATCGAGTTCCCTGAGAGTTGAATCCCCTGAGAGTTGAATTCCCCGAGGCTTGAATCCCCTGAGAGTTGAATCCCCCGAGACTTGAATCCTACAAGAATTCAGTTCTCCTTAAGTTCTCCGAGGTTCGAATCCCTTGAAAATTGAATTGTTTGAGAATTCGGTCCTCTTGAGGCTTGAGTTTCCCGAGGCTTCAATCCCCCTGAGAGTTGAATTCCCTAAGAATTCAGCCCCCTGAGAGTTGAATCCCCTAAGAATTCAGTCCCCCTGAGACTTAAGTTTCCGAGTCTCGAGTTTCCTGAGAGTTGAGTCCCCCAAGGTTTGAATCCCCTAAGAATTCAGGTCTCCTGAGACTTAAGTTTCCCGAATCTCGAGTTTCCTGAAAATTGAGTCCTCCTAGATTTGAACCCCATAAGAATTCAGTCGCCCTGAGACTTAATTTCCCCGAGTTTCGAGTTTCCTGAGAGTTGAGTCCCCCGAGGCTTTAATCCCCTGAGAATTGAGTTCTTTAAGAATTCTATCCTCTCGAGGCTTAATTTCCCCGAGGTTAATGAAGTCCCTGAGAATTGAGTCCCTCGAGGCTTGAATCCCCTGAGAATTGAGTTCTCTGAGAATTCGGTCCTCTCGAGACTTAACTTCCCCGACGTTAGAATCCCCGAATAATGAAGTCCCTTGATAATTAAGCCCCTCGAGGCTTGAATCCCTCGATGCTTGAATCCCCTGAGACTTGAGTTCCTTCAGAATTAACTCCCCTGAGAATTAACTCCCCGTATCCCGAGTCTCCTCAAGAGCCAGTCCCTCTAAAAATAGACTTTTCTTTCGAGCTGTGATCGCCTAATGAAATTATCAACGAGTCCCTATCAGACTTGGCGTCGATTTTGTCAAAGAATTCGCGTGGAATGGAACACGTGCCGCGACCGAGCAATTACCGAGCCACTTAGAGAGACAGAACCGATTTCGAATATTTGCTCATTTATCCAGTTAGATTACCGAACATGGTACACGTGTTCATTTCGGTGACATTGTCAGGCGCCACTGATGCAATTTCCCGGTGAGTCAGATTGCCTCGGCGAAATGCAATTAAAATTGCTCGAATTAGACCGTGCCGGTGTCGTCGGCACTTCGGACACGCCGAATCGAGCACCGCCAGCTGATTTGTTGCTTTTAACTTGCCCGATCTGGCCAAGTATTTTCGGGCGACGTTCCGGCGTCTCTCTCTCTGCGCTCGCAACTTTCGTCGCCGTCCTCTCGCATCCCCTTTGTCTCTTGCCACCATGAATTTCCCGTTTTACGATCGTCACCGACAAACATTTCCAACGGAACTTGACGAAACTTCACTCTTCGGAAGACCCGCGCACGGTCTTCTCGTTGTTTCCCGGCGTTTTCTTCTTTTGCCACGCGAATGAAGCGAGATCGTTGCAACAAAAAACAGTAAAACTGCAAAACGATGCGATAAAGTTGTCGGACGAAATAGGCAGCCAGACTCGTGTGTGCTAGCCAAGCGAAAACCTGTTTCCAACTTGCGAACCAAACGACTCTTTAATTTCGCGCGCTCGCCAACATTTTCACGCGTGCCGGTTAACATTCGTGTAACAATTATTCCGTCGCCAACTAACTGGCAACAGTATACGCATCTCCACCGGATAGCATGATGTAGCAAAACGGGATACCATCGGCTTCTTGGTAGAAATGTTTAACACTTTGCACTTCAAGCAATTTTAATTCCGAAATCGAGATATTCTTTCTATCTAGAATAGTTAAATTGTAAATGGTTCATTTACTGACGTGCATATAAAATTTATTACTATTATTCGTACGCACAACACTGTAATTTTTACAGTGTTGCCCAAACGTTGTTCACCGATGGCGAGTTAACTCGTCATTGCACTTGCATTATCTATTTCAATTTATTTAAGTTTAATTTTATTTCATTCAGTATAAATAAAAATAATAGCCAGTGACGTGGCATTGTTACTGTGTAAAATTGCCGGTCAGCAAAGTGTCCAGTAGAAACTCGCCATCTTAGATGGGGGCCCTGAAGACTCGAACAGAAACTCGATGAATTAACTTGAAACTTTGTAGAGAGGTTCTTGACAAGACCCTGTATCTTAGAATTGTATCGTTTTTCGAACGTTAGATCGACATAAAATGGGGCAGTCGTAGCTGCAGATCATTATGAGAATTGATATATTTAAAGACTGGAGATTAAGTAGAAACTCGTCATCTTAGACGGGGGCCCTGAAAACTCGAACAGAAACTCGATGAATAAACTTGAAACTTTGTAGAGAGGTT
>CM052092.1:2171901-2184368 GCA_028453745.1 Agapostemon virescens
AAACTAAATTAAACCCCTAAATTTTATTTTCTAGTATTTTTAAAATGGCGTACAATCTATTATTATAAAATTAATTCCTCGAATTTACCCTTTCTTCGTTTCTTCTCGTCTCGGAAGTTTGCGCGCAAGTTCGCGTTTTCTGACAAAATCCGCAAACTCCAAAGTTTCTGTGAAACTTTAGATTCGGGAGACACTTGTTTGAAATAAAAATTTAAAATAAAGATACCGGGTGGCGAGCATAATCTATTTTCATTACATAAATCACGATGCTTTCAGTGAAATTATACGAATACATTCCCATTGGATCGAGGAATGCAATTCACTGAATTAATTTGCATTCGAGTACTTTCAAGCCTTTAACTTCTCGGGTGGGTACGACGAGTACACTCGTCATGGAATACGATTAATTACTTCCTATTTGCATCGGAATATTTTTAACTAACTGTATTATCGTAGCCGTGAATCGTTACGGTTCAAGCCAATCATCGAACTGGGAAAACGAACAATAACAACTAGAACTATAACAATAAGAACTTTAACAATTATTGACTATCTCTAAACATTGTCAGAAGCGTTCAAATCAACGACAATCGAACTGCTTTGCCGTCAAACATTTCTCAGTTCGATAAAAATTTATATCATTGCTAATATGCTCCGGAAAAATCGTTAAAAAATCTAAACAAATTCTGCTTCCTCCTATTAAACACTATAACAATTATTAACTATCTCTAAACATTTGCAAATGCGTTCGGAATCAACGACAATCGAACCGCTTTACCGTCAAGCATTTCTCAGTTCGATAAAAATTTGTATCATTGGTAATATGCTCCGGAAAAATCGTTAAAAAATCTAAACAAATTCTGCTTCCTCCTATTAAGAACTATAACAATAATTAACTATCTCTAAACACTGGCGAAGGTGTTCGGAGTCGACGCCAAGCGAACAGACATCTACAACAGCGAAACTAGCTTGAGGAGCATTATAGCGATTATCAAAGTTCCGAACGATCGCGCAGCGAATTATCGTATCGTGTGGCGAGTTATCGAGTCAAACAGCGAGTTATCGAGGCCCAGTTTCTCCTAAACTGAAAATCTCGGATCACGTGAACGAGCGAACCGGGGCGCGGGCGTTGCTCAAGAAATTTCCATTGAATCGCGGCGAAACTGAATGGAACGAGATCCCGCTTTCGTAGCGGTCGTCCCTACGAAAGCAAACACCCGTGGTTTTCCCAAGGCAGAGACAGGCACCGACAGACCGACGGACAGAGGCACGACGCTAATTTAGTCATTCGTCTAATTAACACCGCGTTTCTCACGAGCACACGTCGTCGGGAAACGTGTTTTCACCGCGTGCCGCCGTTTTATTCTACTCGGCGACTCCACTCTACCTCCTGTCCAAATATCGACGAACACCGGTTTATCTGCTCTTTCGCAAACCGATGATGCTAATTCCCGGTGTCAACGGAGCAACAGTGCAACCAGATTTCTTAATTGAGAAGAAACTTTCTTGCGGTAGCCCGAGAGAGACTTTTTGTCGGCTCGTTCCTCCAGATTTAATGACCGATACGGTAAACGCGAAATTGTCGATGTTGCTGCCGAATAGACATTTCGTTTGTACGATCGTTTGCAGTCTTGTCGAATCTCGTGTGCTTTTAATTATAGAGCCAACAGCAGACTGTGGATTTTATGCGTCTACATCAAACGTGTGAGAAAAATGAATGCAGAACAGCGAAGCTCGTTGGCTTCCTTTACAGAATCGTTTATAATTTGTTGAAATTGTAGAATCATTGCTGCTTTCAATTTATAAAGACAAGGGCAGACTGCAGATTTTCTGCATCTATGATAAACGTGAAAGAATCGAATGCAGGACAGCGAAGCTTGTTGGTTTCGTAGCTCGATCTTTGATATACAGAATCGTCTATAATTTGTTGAAATTGTAGAATCATTGCTGCTTTCAATTTATAGAGACAGGAGCAGAATGTAGATTTTCTGCATTTATGATAATCGTCAAAGAATCGAATGCAAGACAGCGAAGCTCGTTGGTTTCGTAGCTCAATATTCGATTTATAAAATCGTTTATAATTTGTCGAAACTGTAGAATCATTGCAGCGTTCAATTTATAGAGACAGGAGCAAATTGTAGATTTTCTGCATTTATGATAAACGTGAAAGAATCGAATGCAGTACAGCAAAGCTCGTTGGTTTCGTAGTTCAATCTTCGATATACAAAATCGTTTATAATTTGTCGAAATTGTAGAATCATTGCTGCTTTCAATTTATAGAGACAGGAGCAGAATGTAGATTTTCTGCATTTATGACAAACGTGAAAGAATCGAATGCAAAACAGCGAAGCTCGTTGGTTTCCTAGCTCGATCTTCGATTTACAGAATCGTCTATAATTTTTTGAAATTGTAGAATCATTGCTGCTTTCAATTTATAAAGACAAGAACAGACTGCAGATTTTCTGCATTTATGACAAACGTGAAAGAATCGAATACAAAACAGCGAAGCTCGTTGGTTTTCTAGTTCGATCTTCCTTTACAGAATCGTCTAAGATTTGTCCAAATTGTAGAATCATTGCTGCTTTCAATTTATACAGACAGGAGTAGAATGTAGATTTTCTGCATTTATAACAAACGTGTGACAAAATCGAATGCAGAACAGCAAAGTTCGTTAGCCTCCTAGCCCGATCCTCCATTTACAGAATCGTTTAAGATTTGTTCAAATCACACAATCTTATGTACTATTAATTGTACAACCAGCAACAGACTGCAGTCTGTACGCATTTATGGCAAACGTGTGAGCAGATCGAATACAAAACAGCGAAACATACTAACTTCCTAGCTCGATCTGCCATTTACAGAGATATAAATTTCAAAATGTCCAACACAATTTATACTCGATATACAGTGAAAACAATTAAAAACCGTTCACTCGGCGAGAACGCTTTAAAATGGCTCGATTGACCATTCTGTCGAAAGAATTGTAAAATAATTGACGCGTTAACGATAGAGAACTCGTGCTGAGAATATTATACACCTTTCGATTAACTCTCTGCGGTGTACAGAGGTTCTCGATAATGGCAGAGAATCGGTTCGCTGGTAAAAGCGAAACAATGGGTTTCCCATTGATTCTCCGTTTTCCAGGCGTTCCATACGCCGATGGTAAAAAGCGAGTGGTATCGAGACAGACACGCGAAAAATACGTCGGCATCGTTACTGAAACATGGCGTAATCTGTAACAAGTACATAATAACGTTCTTTGCCGGCGAACGATCGCCGATCGCCGATCGGTAATGCACGCCGCGCATTCACGACCCAGTTGAAACCGCGCCGCAAGCGTTCACGCGAATCGAAATTTCTATCCACGTTCATCCGCCGGTTTATCCTCCTAACACATAATCGTGACTCATAACGCGCGGTCGATCCTATAAACTGCGAAACAATTTGCGAGAAAATAACACACTTTTCATTCATCGATCGAAACATCACAACTACTCGCCGCTACCACCACCGACACCGAGACACGATCCATCAAGTTTCTCGCGTCGTAACATCTCCGCAACGTTTACGCAATTTGCTACGCTTCGCAAAATTTCTATTCAACGACGCAATATTTTTCGTTCTATTCGTTTTCGATTTTTCTAATATTTTTAAAAGGTTTTTTCGTTCAGCGAATGCAGCGAAATTTAATTTGGAAATTTATTTTCGAGCTCGTAAGGTTTTTATTTCCAATATTTTCGGGGGCATGGTTTTTATGATATTTTTGAAAGGTTCTTCAGGCAGCAAATGCAGCGAAATATAAATTGAAAATTTATTTTCAACGCCGCAACATTTTTAGTTCAATTGGTTCCAAGACGGAATCTCTCTAATACTTAAATTTATTTCTCTAATAAATTTGGATAGCGGCTAGCAACATTTTTTTAAACCTCCATGTTCTTAATAGGAGCAAGCAGAATTTGTTTAGATTTTTAGCGATTTTTTCGGGGCATATTACCAATGATACATATATTTATGGAACTGAGAAATGTTTGATGGCAAAGTGGTTCGATTGTCGTTGATTCGAACGCGTTTGCAAATGTTTAGAGACAGTCAACAGTCGCTATAATTGTTAATAGGAGAAAGAAGAATTTATTTATATTTTTATTGATTTTTCCCGGAGCATATTACTAACAATATAAATTTTTATCGAACGGAGAAACGTTTGATAGCAAAGCGTTCGATTGTCCTCGTTTCGAACACTTTCGGTAATAGTATGCAAGACTATCCGCTATAGTTCCTCCAAAGGAGAAGAATAATTCGTGCAGAAGCTCAGCAATTTTCCCCAAAGTATTTCACCAATGTTTTGTCCCAGTTAAAGGATTAAAAAGTCAGATAAAGGTGTTGAATTTACGCTAAATAAAATTAGCGATGACCTCGGTATGTATGCTTGCCCCGATTCGGGTGGCAGATTTGGAAACAGACATCGATTTAAAGATAGACGAATGAGAAACGACCGAAAATGCAGCAGAGCTTGCCGAGCGATGCCGTCGACGCATTCGTCAACGATCCTAGTATCCTATTTACTATTATTAACTGGGACTAGCCTTGACACGATACGAATTCGTTCGACGCCGCGTTCTCTCTCTGTTTCTCTCGGTTTCTCTATCTCTCGGCTCTCACAATATGCTGCCAAATCGTCGGTTTAATTTCAGCACAGCTGGGAATTTTCATGCTATTTATAATTCACACCCTCGCGTAAATATTGTTCGCGCGAACTTGTTCCGATGCGTGCCGCGACTACCATTCGCGACAATTCGATAATCGGTGCATCTGGCATTGTTCCGATACTTCTCATTCCCATTCTCAGTCATTAAAGTCGTCGCTTCGACGAATAATAACGTAATTGTATTCACTGCAGACAAATTTTTCGAACAATGTCGCCTCAAAGACGCCATTGCAGCTCTAAGGGTAGCATGCTCGCAACATAGGAACTTTCCAACTCGGTTTTATCACGTTTTCGTAAAGTTCGCAGTCCGGTAATTAGTATTAATTTCTTTTCACATTAAAGTCGTTGCCGCGAGGAATTATAACATAATTGTATTCACTTCCAACAAATTTTTAATAATGCTAAAGGTTGTCATACTCGGAGCTTGGTAGTTTGTCGGGTTTTCATAAAGTTTTTACCGCAGACCACTTGCCATCTTTTGCCGAGTCAGATTCGCGTCGAAGATTATAAGACAAAGATAAATATTATATTATATTAACCCTTTGCACTCGAGGTAATACCACTCCAAAATCAAAACAATATTTTTATCTAGAAAAGCTCCACTGTAGATAGTTCATTTACTTTCGTTCATACGAAATTAATTACTATGACACATACTTAGAATTTTAAAATCTTCTTAAATTCGCGAAAAATTGGGGAAAAATCATAGGTCTCCGATTCTTTTGAAATTTTGGTTACACGTTTCTAGACACGTAGGCAAAGTGTATGCCAAATTTCAGGTCGATCGGAATCGAATTGCAGCCGTGGCACGACTTTGAAATGTCGGGGCGATCAATGGCGAAAATGGGAAAAATGGGGGTTGATAAAACGAAGCCCCCTGGATTTCCCTGAAATGCTGGCCTCGATATTGAGCAACATATTTAAAGAGGAAGGTCTGGGGAAGATTTTGCCGGTGGAATCATGTCGATAGCTCTAATAGTTTGGTCGGGGCACGACTTCAAAGATTTGCCAAATACTGCCACGAAATCGCTAAATATTGAAGGTATACCCCTTCTTAAAATCGCGAAAAATCTTTAGGTCTCCGATTCTTTTGTAATTTTGGCTACACGTTTCTAGACGCGCGATCAGAGTATATACCAATTTTTAAGTCGATCGGAATCGAATTGCAGCCGTGGGGCGACTTTGAAATGTCGGGGCGATCAATCGCGAAAATGAGAAAAATTAGGGTTGATAAAACGAAGCCCCCTGGATTTCCCTGTTATGCTAGCCTAAATTTTGGGGGCTCTTCTTAAAGAGGAAGGTTTGAGGAAGATTTTCGCGTTTGTCTCATGTCGATAGCTCTAATGGTTTGGCCGTGGCACGACTTCAAAGATTTGCCAAATATTGTCACAAAATCGCTAAATATTGAAGGTATACCCCTTCTTAAAATCGCGAAAAATCTTTAGGTCTCCGATTCTTTTGTAATTTTGGCTACACGTTTCTAGACGCGCGATCAGAGTATATACCAATTTTTAAGTCGATCGGAATCGAATTGCAGCCGTGGCGCGACTTTGAAATGTCGGGGCGATCAATGGCGACAATGGAAAAAATTGGGGTTGATAAAACGAAGCCCCCTGGATTTCCCTGTTATGCTAGCCTAGATTTTGAGAGTTCTTCTTAAAGAGGAAGGTTTGCGGAAGATTTTCGCGGGGGTTAGATAATGCAGTTGTTTCGAATAGCGTCGCCACGGAGGCGCCATCGGTGCGCAAAGGGTTAAAGACGTTTATCCAACGCGTCCATCTAACAATGTCGAAAGTTTAATCGATTGGTTCGCGGAGCAGTCGCTTAGGCTACAAAGAAGCATATACCGGCTGGTCGGGGGTTAAGTGGATCGACCTTTCACCGATTAATAAAAATCCATCTGGCAATTGAAGATCACCGGTGGTGCGTGTCCCTCGGCGCGAACTATACCGCTCGGACGACTAATAATAGTATCGTGTAACAGTACGAACCCCGTTAGAAGCGTTAGTTAAATCTCGTTCCCGTATATTGGCGGTGCGGTATCTGGAACGCGGGAGTTCGCGAGGGGAAATCAGTCTGTCGAGCAAAGTGGGCCTCGTAATTCACGATCGCGATGATAACGCTCGACCGGGGCCGTGTTTCGGTGTGTGTACGAGACCCGTCGACATCCTTCTGGCACCCTTATCCGCCGTATCCGCTCCGCGCGGTAATAACAGCGTTACGGCCGCGGACCTGTATGATTTCCAGATAAGTCACGGGGAAGAAAATCGACTGGAACACGTAGCTCGCGCGCGTCCACGATAACCGGGCCCTGGAAAATTCGTATCGGCACGCTCCCGATTCGTTTGCTCGTCGAATCGCTATTTTCCTCGTGGAACTGAGAATTTGTTCGTCAAACCGCAATTTTGTTCGCGGTATCGCAACTTAGCTCACCTAATCGCAATTTTGCTTGTCGAATAGCAACTGTTCTCGTGGAATAGCAACTTTGTTCGTCGAATAGTAACTTTGCTTGTGGAATCGCAATTTTATTCTTCGAATTGCAATTTTGTTCTACGAATCGCAATTTTATTCCTCGAATCGGAACTTTGGTCGTGGAATCGCAACCTTGCTCGTGAAATCGCAACCTTGTTCGTGGAACCGCAATCTTGCTCGTCGAATTGCAAGTTTGTTTGTCGAACCACATGTTCGCTCGTCGAATTGCAAGTTTGCTCGTTGAACCGCAAGTTTGCTCGTTGAATCGCAACTTTGCTCGTCGCATCGCAACTATGTTTGTAGAAGAGCAACCTTGCTCGTGAAATCGCAAACATCTTCGTCAATCGCAAACATCTTTGTCGAATTGCAGCTACGTTTGTAGAATCGCAACTTTGCTCATGAAATCGTAATTATGTTCGTAGAATCGCAACTTTGCTCGTCGAGTTGCAACTTCGTTAATCGAAACGCAACTTCGTTCATCGAAACGCAACTTCGCTAGTCGAATTGCCACTTTGCTCATCGAATTGCAACTTTGTTCGTCGAATCGCAACTTTGTTCGTCAAGATCGGGGCACAGTTTCGACTTCGTCCAATTAAATAAATGTGGGTTTGCTTTCGTCTCTCTGAACGAATAATTGTCTTTATAAATAGCAAAAAAATGAATGTCAATTTCTTCTTGTAATTTTTCTTACCAAATACGACACCCGTCAAAATAGCGGATCTCGTAAATCTAGCGTTCGATTGAAACTAAACGGGACCGTTCGGTGATGTTTACGAGCCGGTTTATGGTGTTTGTTAACCAGATGGAATTTCTCGCGCCTTCCAGTCGATAGAAATTCGATTCGATTTCGCCCCGTCCCTGCTCGCTCGGATTTTATTCTGCCATCCTCTCGACATAAACTCTCCGCGAACGCGTTCGCCGGGCGCGATCCTCGCATATTTCGCGATTGTCCCGGTCAAATATTGCGAGTGCGCAGATTTTACGCTTTCGGGAAATATTCCGTGACGTATGCTGGAAAGTGGATGGAGCGGAAAGGGTGAACCAACCCTGTTACAGAATTTGCCCATAAGGCTACCCGCGTGTATGCTCGATACCCGGTGTAATCAATTTTATCAACATTTCGCCTGTGTTCTCGATATTGGCAGCTGCATAGTATTCGCTTTATAGATTCGCAGTATAGAGTTTACAAAGAAATTGTTCGCGAGCCGAGACATTTCGAGGTTAATCGAGACATCGTTTTTCGTGTCCGTTCGATTTAATCAATTTTAATTAATTTTATCCATTCCTGCTCTAAATATTGGCTGCTTCATAGATTCCATAAAAAATTTTTTTCGCGACTCAAACCAACGTGAATTGAACGGCTAAAGTCTGCTCTTTATAGCTAGTGCACAAAATTGCACGTGCGATTTTTTTCAGAGACGTTATTCCACTTTAAATTCAAAGTAAAATGGTAGCCCTGCAATAGGGACAAGCGTTCTTCGAGACAATTTAGAAAAAACTCAAAAACGTGTACAGGACGTAAAAAATTTTTTTTGCGACTCGAACCAACGAGAATTAAAGGATTAAAGTCTCCTCTTTACAACGAGTGCACAAAATTGCACGTGCGATTTTTTTCAGAAACGCTATTCCACTTTAATCGCAAAGTAAAATGGTACCATTGCAATAGGGACAAACATTCTTTGCGACAATTTAGTGAAAATTCAAAACCGTGCACAGGAAGTAAAAAATTTTTTTCGCCACTCAAACCAACGTGAATTAAATGGCTAAAGTCTCCTCTTTAAAGTGAATGTACAAAATTGTACGTGCGATTTTTTCAGGGATGTTATTGCAGTTTAAATATAAAGTGAAATACTAGAACTGTAAGAACGATAAGCATTCGTCCCGACATATTTTGTATAGACTCAAAAATCTGCACAGGGCGTAAAAAAATTTTTTCGCGACTCAAATCAACGAGAATTAAAGGATTAAAGTCTCCTCTTTATAACGAGTGCAAAAAATTGCAAGTGCGATTTATTTCAGAGACGTTATTCCACGTTAAACGCAAAGTAAAATTGTAACACTGCAATAGGGATAACCATTCTTCGCGACAATTTGGTGAAAACTCAAAAATCTGCACAGGCCGTAAAAATTTCTTTTCGCAACTTAAACAAACGGGAATTTAAAGATAGAAGTCTCCCCTGTCAAGGTACTGTTCGAAATTGCACGTGCGATTTTTTTCTGGCAACGATATCGCGCTTCGATCGAAAATTGCTCGGCCGGCGAATTAATTGGATCGGATCCAACATCGATCTCGGATAGATTGTAATTGGACTTTAATTGACTGGAACTTTGAACTTGTGCTGGATCCGTACGAAACAATGATTCTATTTCGACCAATAGCGAAGCGTTACGGATTCCGTTCTCGTTGGTTTCGAGGAAAGATGTACGCGCGAACAACCGAGAGCCGTTCCACGCTTCCGTTTCCACGGCGCGGAATTCCTCGCGTGCCGAGAGATTACGTGAGCGAAGATCGGTCTGTAATTTGCAGTAAAAGCGAGCCAATTAACCGATACTCCCGATCCACGTCGTTTCGGCGATTCCTCTCCGTGGAACACGGCTCACCGCCGACCAAGCACCGCTCGAACACCTGTGAACGCCTTCCGAGAGTTTTCGTGTTGTCTCGAGCGAAATTGCTTATTATCTTATGAGAACCAGTCAATTATTCCTCGCTGTCGAGCCTCGAGAAGCCGAGAATCGAACGGAAATGCGAACGGTGCCTTGGTTCGGCTTATAGCGATTTTTGATAGAGTACTATTGCAGTTCTATTATTTCACTTGGTATTTAAACTGCAATAACATCCCTGAAAAAAATCACACTTATAATTTTGTGCACTCGTTGTAAAGAGGAGACTTTAATCCTGTAATTTTCGTTGGTTTGAGTCGCGAAAAAATTTTTTTACGCCCTGTCTAGATTTTCGAGTCCGCACAAAATATGTCGGGACGTATGCTTGTCCCTATTGCAGTTCTATTATTTCACTTTATATTTAAACTGCAATAACATCCCTGAAAAAAATCACACTTATAATTTTGTGCACTCGTTGTAAAGAGGAGACTTTAATCCTTTAATTCTCGTTGGTTTGAGTCGCGAAAAAATTTTTTTACGCCCTGTGAAGATTTTTGAGTCCACACAAAATATGTCAGGACGTATGCTTATCCCTATTGCAGTTCTATTATTTCACTTTATATTTAAACTGCAATAACATCCCTGAAAAAAACTACACTTATAATTTTGTGCACTCGTTGTAAAGAGGAGACTTTAATCCTTTAATTCTCGTTGGTTTGAGTCGCGAAAAAATTTTTTTACGCCCTGTGAAGATTTTTGAGTCCGCACAAAATATGTCGGGACGAATGCTTATCCCTTTCGCAGTTCTACTATTTTACTTTGTATTTAAACTGCAATAACATCCCTGAAAAAAATCACACTTATAATTTTGGGCACTCGTTGTAAAGAGGAGACTTTAATCCTTTAATTCTCGTTGGTTTGAGTCGCGAAAAAAATTTTTTACGCCCTGTACACTGTTTTGAGTTTTCACCAAATCGTCGCGAAGAATGCTTATCCCTTTCGCAGTTCTACTATTTTACTTTGCGTTTAAGGTGGAATAACGTCTCTGAAAAAATCACACTTATAATTTTGTGCACTCGTTGTAAAGAGGAGACTTTAATCCTGTAATTTTCGTTGGTTTGAGTCGCGAAAAAAATTTTTTACGCCCTGTACACTGTTTTGAGTTTTCACCAAGTCGTCGCGAAGAATGCTTATCCCTATTGCAGTGTTACCATTTTACTTTGCGTTTAAGGTGGAATAACGTCTCTGAAAAAAATCGTACGTATAATTTTGTACATTCACTTTGAAGAGGAGACTTTAGGCATTTAATTCACGTTGGTTTGAGTCGCGAAACAAATTTTTTACGGCCTGTGCACTTTTTTGAGTTTTCACCAAATTGTTACGAAGAATGGTTACACCTATTGCAGTGTTACCATTTTACTTTGCGTTTAAGGTGGAATAACGTCTCTGAAAAAAATCGTACGTATAATTTTGTGCACTCGTTGTAAAGAGGAGACTTTAGCCATTTAATTCAGGTTGGTTTGAGTCGCGAAAAAAATTGTTTACGTTCTGTGCAGATTTTTGAATCCATATAAGATTGTCGCTACGAATGCGTATTCGTGTTGCAGTTCTACTATTTCATATTTAAATTGCAATAACGTCGCTGCAGAAAATTGCACGTGCAATTCCCTGGACTCGTTGCAAAGTGGCGAGTCGAATCTCCGAATCCGTGCTAATTTGAATCTTGAAAAAGCTTGTCTGCGTTCCCTTTGCTGGGAGCAGACTCGGAATCGAAGAAAGAGAGTAGCTTCGATCGAGCGGCTGGAAATTAAATGTCGAATTTACGGCGAATCCGATGGAAACAGTGGAAGATCGTCGAGAAAAGGGTTCGATCTCGAGGAACAGTTCCCTTCGCAGTGCGCAAAAGTTCTCGACGTGCTTTCCGATTCATAGAATGCTTCTTGATCGGGAGAAGAACGTATTTCCACTTGAAAAATCAGCTGCAGCGAAAGTTTCCCGCAACGAGGAAAAACTTTTCGCGATTGATATTACGCGAGAATCTTGGAAATCGAAGGATGACATCTCGATGCTCGGCGTAAGCAAATCAGCTGAGCTGAATCGTGAACGCTTTCATTTATTTTTTATTATTTAAACGCGAGGCGTGTTCCCGTCGGTAACGGCTCGAAATGTTGTCGAGCAGATTTGCGACATCGATCAGCGAAGAACGGTACTTCGCGTAACTCCGATCGAATTTATCCACCATAAACTTCACCATAAATAGAATCTCGGCATTTCCATTTACCGTTGCCATTACACGGTCGCAGCGAGATTTAAGGAATCCACGAACCTGTTATCGATCGCGGCTATCACTGCTGAATAACGCTGGGTCCATTCTCTCTCTCTCTCTTCTCTGGCTCTCTCTCTGGCTCTCCTCGATTGCATCGTTTCTGGTGCAATTATTGTTAAGGCATTAAGGAATCGTTAAGAACGGGTTCTCAAATTTTTGGATCGTTACTTCGGGCGATAATATTCCACAATGATCTACTAACCCTGATAAAGTAAATTAATCGTCGAATCTTTTCAATGAGCGATGTTATTCTTTTTCTCTCTGACTCTCTAGCTTTGTGGCTCTCCTCGATTGCCTTGTTTCTGGTGCAATTATTATTAAAGCGTCAAAGAATTTTTGTGAACAAATTTAAAATGTTTTGGA
>CM052092.1:2193606-2242506 GCA_028453745.1 Agapostemon virescens
CTACTTATTAGATATATTCTCAATATATTAAATATATTCTCTATATATTAAATATATTTTCCACATATTAAATATACTCTCAATATATTAAATATGTTCCCCGTATATTAAATATACTCTCAATATATACCATATATTAAACATATTCTCCATTTATTAAATATATTTCCCATATATTAACCATATTCTCCATATATTCAACATATTCGCCACATATTAATCATATTCCCCGCACAGTAGATATATTCATAATATATGTAATATATTTAATACATCCAACATATTCGATATACTTAATATATTGAATATAGTCAATATATTCAATACATCATCGTACGATCTATGTAATACATTAAATATATTCAATATATACTGAGTATACATAACATATTTAATCGATATATATTCATTAAATATTTTCGATATACCTAATATATCGAATGACGTCCCAATAATTATGGTCGTTGGTGCGCGCCCGTCTTATCTGGGTTCAGTTCGACTATAGTTCGGCTTTTCCCTCGGGCACGAGTCAAAGACAGCATGCAGCACGCTCCGTGCCAAGTGTGTCAAGACTCGGCTATTCTCAAACAAAATCCTACACGATTTTCCCCGACCATAGCAATCGAAATACACAATCACTCTACGCTCCACGATCGATGGAATAACCGCCAAACAAACCGACGCATAAAACCCAACTAACAAACCTCTAATTAATTAATCAACTTATCATTTAAAACTCGATACGTTCATATTCAAAGATTCTTATTCCACGATAGGTAGTGGCCCATCGAACACGCGCAACAGAGACGCACAAACACTATCGCGACACCGAGACTCTTAAATTTCATTCAAACAGTCAACAAGATATTTCCCGTCGGTCCCCGTTCGAGTATAACGGGTTAATTAGCGATAAATCTTCCGTATCTCGAGATTCTATACAACAAGAAAGTTCTAGGTCAGTCGTAAAGGGTCAATTGTTCGATAACTATAGCCGAGCGATGATCGAATTGCTCGATGTAGTCGTATAACCTCGTTAAAGTTCAGCGGTTTTGACGAAAATCTATTAAAACTGTACCTAGACGCGACACCCTTGTATCGATATTGACACGGATACAATATTATATTGATACAATAGTACCAACAGTTTATTAGCACAGTCACCGACAGCGAACGAATTTTCGCCTATCTGCCAGCTACGCGGGGTGATCCTAATCAGGAAATAACCGGGTTAACATGACAGAAAAGTTGTCGGGGCAGGCTCGATATCGTTCGCGGAACCGTTATCGAAGCTTCGACCATTCGACTCTGCGTTCAGATAACGATTCAGCCCGGTACCGTTCCGAATATATCGTGCACCCTGCTTGTTTTCACCGCGGCGATACGTCACCGAAAACTGTCCCCGTAACGTTTCGTATTCTAAGCGATTCGAACGCGACGACAGTTAGTAAATTGTGTTGAGTACTCACCATTTTTAGACGAGGCGAAACGTATCCGAAACTGAGCGGACCATCGGGCACGGCCACCGCTGCTGCCTATGGGCGCACAGAAAAACACGTTACCGTCGACTTTGACACACTAGCCGCGATACTCGAAAGCAACGGATCGAGGATATCGATTCCCGCCTCGAAGGGTCGTCGATTATCGCGCGGGAACACTCGCGGTCCGGTCGTGTTCGATCGGTTCAAACGAATGACATCGAAAGCACAACAAAACAATCGTCCGCCGGTTGACACTTGCGAACACCACCCTGTCACATCCGACTACCCCGAGCTCCCGAGACAGACTGGCCGACCGTGGACCACGAACCACGCGTGCTTGCTAGATGCGCCGACAGGATGCGCCACCGCTCAATGCCGCGGGGCGCACGATTCGAATCGTTTCAACGGGAGAAACGATTGTTATTTGAAACGAATCTGTTATTTGAGGTTTATTAATATAAGACGGAGGTTAATGTGAACGTTGCGTAGCTTTGGATTTTCGATTTTAGAATGTATATGGAGGAAGATATTGTTGCTTAGCTGGTTTTATGTTCGCGACAGTCCGCCATGGAATACGTGAAATCGCCATCGATAGAGGCACCACACTGCGAGCGAACTGCCAACCGAAAGTGAGAGACGCGACGGAAATTCGTTTGGAATATCTATTGTCTGAGAATTTTATGCCACGAAGTGATCTTTTAATTTAAAACCGCCGTACATTAACCCCTTGCATTATGATAGTTTTTAACGCTAAAATGATTGGAACTTCTTTGGCGTTGAAAATTTGTTAGAATTTAAATTTCTGCAATGATGGTATATCGATGACGGTAAAGCAGAATTTTATTTCGGTTCGAAGGAAATTAATGGTATACGTTTTTGTTGATTCTATTCGAAATTTTTATCGTGAGACTAACTCGATGTTGTAGCACCAGGAGTTACAATTTCTTCTTCTTTCACGAAGATTAGATTAAGGCCAATATTGCGTTTAAACGAAAAAGAAAGGTTCTTAAGTGCCTGTATAATTTTATACATACTTTCTTAAAAATGTACCAGTTTCTTGAAAGGGGTGATTTCAGGGATCGTGTCAGCGAACTTTTTCCTTTGTCAATTGTTTTTCAGTTATCAACTTAACTGTACGATTAGTCCGCGATTATTGCTAATACCTTCTTACAATAATCCCGATAATAACAATAATAAATCATAATAATAACCTTTCATTTAACATTGTTTAATAAAATAGTGTTCGCTGTTTTTTATGTATTAATTTGTCTGGAAAGTTCGTGCCGATTTTGACGGAAGATTGAAACGCAACGCATTCAAGTTTTGATATATATTTATTAATAATGAAAATAAATCGGCACGAACTTTTCGGTCAATCCAATATTTTCATGTTCACGTGAAAATAAATTGACCATGAATTAAAAAATGTACTATCACGAAGAGTAACTATTTCGGCATTCTGTAATAATTATTGTATAATTTGATTCATATTTTGTATTGTACGATCGTAAGTACACAATAAATGCACACAATGTTAAGTACAATGGACGACAAGACCGGTGCTCGACCAGACAAATCACCCTATATAATGGTTTTATGGGCTGTCGGCATTCCGAGATTGGTCCCCCCCCTCCCCATGCTGCCAACCGCCGAAGAAGCGACAGACCGGTCAATTGTTCTTAAATAATATAAATTGGAGGCTAAGAACGTAGCCCAACAGCGACCGGTCTGGAACAAGCAATCCGTCTTTCGGTCATGCGATCGAGCGTAACACAATGCAGGAGAAAAAGGATGAGAACGAACGCCCAACTCGATTCATCAAATAATTTATTGTGTTCCTCTGGGGCTCTGCCCTTATTTGCCGGATCCGAGGTCGTGGGACTGGATCGTTTGCTCGATCGCAAACCAGTCCCCACGTTTCTTTATATTTACCAAATACGAAATCACCGTTCGATATACGTTCGTCAAAGATTCGTCGAATATATTAATAAATTTCTTCTCGACGTTTGGGTTAGGTTCACACGCCCGCGAACGCCGACCGATTATTTATTCGATCACGAAACTAATGCAAAGCTAACAATGTAACTGTCAATTCAAATACTAGCCGACTCGTACTTTGTAATGAAACCAGTCGAATAAATTTGAAAAAGAAGACTCATTGCGTTATGTAATGGAATGTATGGAATAATACAACGAGCCGTTAATATTAGAATAAAAAGTCTAAGTACCTGCCGATGTAAACAGCTGCATGACGACGTTTGAATTCCCCGTTTGTCTGAAATTTCATGCACTCGTGACTTGCAAATGACATTCAATTTTCCACATGTTATAAACGATTACGTACGGGGCATGGATTGACGATCAGCTTTGGAAAAACATGAAAAAGAAAAAAAACACACAGAGAAATTGGTACAAGTCTCGTAAAAATTTTACAATATGGTCGATCATTCAAAAAAGATCGTGCAGAGGACAAATTTTTTTTTAAATACAAAACAATTAAGAGTTTTAATGTCAATTATAAATGTAAAAATTTTGAAACTCTTTTACCGTCCGTTTCCAAAAAACAAATCGACATAAGTGAATTATATTATTCGTTCATTAATCTCTGCGAGAGCAGCGTAGTTATTGGGCATGAACTACACAGTTCAAGATAAGAAAACACCTCGCGAAAGGTACAAACCTTTTAGATAAACAAATCTTTTTGCGATAATAGTACAGCTTGATTACGCAAACATGTTATTCCCAAAATATATTTATGGAACGAAAATTTTCTCTAAACGTATTAATAAAGAATCTGATAAAAGAAACGAGTCAAATGAAGGCCTCGATACAAGGTCGTTTTTCGTCGACGGCTTCATCGAAACAAAAAAATTATGTTTGATATACCGGTATAGTTGTTTACTAGAAAGTAGATAAATCGTACGAATTTATCTTCTCTGTCCTTGAAACATTACAGCAAGATGATGCAAGCCTCTAACCATACTCACGAATGTTTCGTGCAATGCTTTTATGCCGCCAGAGCTCGTGGTTGACGTTGAAATCAGCAGCAGCGCAGTGTTGATCTGACATCAAACGAAATTGCCGTTTTTCATTGAGAGAAAGAGTTTTCTCACGAGAAATTTTCGTAGAATATCGCGCAGGCTGCTTCGACCCTTCGCTGCAAAAAAATGCCGCGCGGTAAGCGCATAAATTATTACGGTTTTCGCCTGAGAAAAATGTCTTGTCCCCACCACATTTACTCCGATTCGGAGACGCAATATCGTACGTTTTGACCTCGAGTAAAGGACCTTCGATCAAATGAAATCGTTTTTCAGGTAAATTCGTCAGTCACAAGGGCCGGAATCGTCACTTTACCAGCCCCGAAGAATTGGAGGAGCAACGACGTCAGGAGGAAAAAAAGCTCCAATGGAGAGTCAGTATTTTTAGGTTAACCGACAGCACAACGGCTTAGATATAATTGTTAAGTACGTAAGGCCGAATTGTCCTTTGATGGTCGAGTTTGATTCCATGCACTACTCGCTGACATTTTCTTTGGAGCACGATACTCTACGAACAGTGCGGGTTCTATTCGTAAGACAGAGCACGAAACTCTAAGAAACTTTAGAGTCGTAAAACAACGGGTAGAACTTTCAGAAAAATAATTTGTGGCCCCAGTCTCAAATCGCGTTTAGTTCCCTTGTCTCTATTACATAAACATGATTTAGGGAACTTGTCAACGATTGTTTCTTGTCACAGACTCGTGGAGTTACATTGAAATTTTCTGTTGTAGAAGAACAAAGGTGAAGAGAGCGAAGAGGAGGAGGAAGAAGAGCAGAAAGCTTCTCCACCCAGTGGCTCCGATAGTGAAAGTGAAAGCGATTCAGAATCGGACTCTAAAGGAGAGGTAATAACGCAGAGAGTTAATAAATAGAATACCACGATATCTAAATTGCTGCTATTTACAGGGAAAGGCAAAGGGTGTAGAAAATTTAATTCGAGTTGAAAATCCAAATAGGGTACAAAAGAAAACAAAGAAATTATCCACGTTAAATGAAACCTTGGAATCTGTGAAACCAGAGTTGTCCCGAAGAGAAAGGTAACGATTGTTGAATTTTGTAGTAGACCAAATAGATCTGTTTTTCAAATATTAATGAGTCGACATCTTTCCCTGTTCAGGGAGCAGTTAGAAAAACGAAAGGCGTACCTGAATTACCAGAAGCTACACGCAGCCGGTAAAACTGCTGAAGCTCGCGCGGATCTAGCACGATTAGCCGTAATTAAACAGCAACGAGAGAAGGCAGCTAAGAAACGAGAACAAGAAAAGAAGCAGAAGGAACTCGCCCAACAAAAAAAGATGGAACTGACGCAGAAAGCCCTCGGCAAAAAGTCCTAGAACTTTCGAAACTGTGTCAATTATACAAAACATTTTGCATCACTGCTACTATTACATTAACATTACAAGCAGTTCAATCTCTACTTTCATATTGATACTATTTGACTAAATCCGAGCATTTTCAGTATGCGTTTGATGAAGATGTCCTTGTTTGTATAAATACAACTATTATAGTAACTGAATCTATACTCGTAGTTATCCACTCCATTCTCCTACTGGATCTGCTGTTTTTATCAAATCACTCTACAAAACAACGTCGACAAAGATTGATTTAAATCGAACTACTGTAATATTTTAACCAATCATGTGTATCTTTTACAACATCTATTAAAAGATATCTGAAAAGAATTTCAACTATCGTTCGTAACGTTTTATCCGTTTACTTTAAGACAGAAATGTAAATGACTGGACTCTAGATCTTTACAGAAAATAAAAGTGTTTTGCACCATTTGAAAAAGAAAAAATAAAACAGGCCGAATAGATCGATATTTTCCGATTCTTTTATCCTCTGCGTTCCACGACAACTTTGCAATTTTTTCCACGCGATATTGACAATTTCTTCGTACTCAAGGTTGACCTTGTTATGCATATATGCATTGAAATTATCTATAATGATAATGTCACGAACAACGTTCGTGAAACACTGTAGCATCGCTTCCAAAATGTGACGTCAAATCAGAGACGATATAGGACACGCGTTCAAGTGCAGTGCTATATTTTTCAATCGCATTGAAACATCTATTTTAAATTTAAACTACTCATTGTTGTGACAAATACGTGACAATTCAAGGTCCGTCAATTCCGTTGAACATTGACGAATTTTCCAGTGAAGGAAACAGAAATTTTTAGTGTCCAAATGTATTAATTTTTGACTGAATAATGATAACTATGTCCCTCGTAAGGTACAAAGGTTTCTTGAGAGAGACTATAGCACTGCCGTATACTCGGATACAGAGCGAAATGCATTACGGTGGGAGACACAGTCGAGCTGCTGCAGCCAAGCCGACACGATGTTTTGGTCAGATGTGTTCTACGTGGTTCTACTTTTCTTCTGTGTATATTTTGGAAAACATTATAAAGAACACAAAAATGTGAAGGAAAAACAATGGTTGTGCACGATGTTCGGCTTCTGTCTGGTCACGATAGTTTCTGGAAGTCACGTAATTCATCCTGTAATCAGTACCGCGATTAACGCGATTATTATAACCAAGCTCTCTCCAAAGTACGATATCACGATAATACTATGAAAAATCTATTAACTGATAATAGCATTGCATCTCGGTTGACGTCCTCGTACGATCGTCTCTCATTTACACATCACCGAAAGTGCCGCAGTATCATATAAACATGTATACCGATTTTTATGCGGTATATCTGCAGTGATCAGTGATATATTGATAAAGTGCATTGTTTACACGACGAATGCAGTCAGTTTTTTTTGTTCGCTATAGAATAATGCGTTTATCGAGTTGAATTAATAACGGATGAAAGTATGAAACCGCTAGACCAAAAGATTTTCTCACAGCTTTATCGAGAGAAATTCGATCCGAATAGGATGGTGTACATGATCGGTGTAATTCAATACCAATCATAACTGTCAGTATATTATTAATAGTACTTGAATGCTCTAATATCAAAGTTCAAGAGATTTTCCAATGTAGAGATTGATTAATTCATTTGATCGTTTGTGCGTGCGTAAGTGGTAATGAGTTGAAGAACATAGACGCGTAAATACATACACACGTACATACAAAACCGAATGCATCTAATGACTTTGCATGTAATCCTGACTTGAGTCACAAATATTGAGACTAGAGATATATGAGCTCTGTCAACGCATAATTCATGATATTTAACGTTTTTCTTTCTATGAAATTCCAAATGTTACTGTGACATTAATTTTTTACAGAATATGTCATCTGGCAAGCTTCTTTTTTTCATTCTTCTACCTACTGTTTATATTCCGTTTAGGGGAATATATTGGTCTACCAGAATCTCCATCCCACACAAACCTCGTGCTCATGATATTAACGTTAAAATTATCTGGACTAGCCTTCGAGATCAATGCAGCTTCCAATCAATCACCTGATGACGATCCGGAGGGAGTAAATTCTGAGGCTATGAAAAATATAGGAATCATAGATGTGTTTCACTATGGCTTCAGCTACATGGGAGTCCTGACAGGTAAATGTTAGACTTAATGTATGGAAATTCTTATGTCATATGAAACAATAAATATAATTGTTCTTTCAGGTCCCTACTACAGGTACAGAACATACTGGGACCATTTGCACAGGCCATTCTCTTCATATGTGGACCCTGAACCTCTCACATACTCGAAGCTCCGGCAGACTGGTTTCTTCATTGTACTTTATCTTATAATGAATAAGATTTTCCCTATCAGAGTAATATCAGTCGTTTATTCAATCTATTCAACCAAGCAATATTATGTATTTCATAAGTTTCTTTTCAATTTCAGTATGTCATTACGGACGAGTTCGCGGAACGATCTTTTCTTGCCAGATACTTTTACATGTATCCCACGTTTTGCTGTTTCAAATTAAGAATGTACATTGGCATGGCCTTGGCCGAATGTGCTTGCCAAATGGCCGGGCTTGGAGCGTATCCTGTAAAAGCCAACCCTGTGATAGGCCTAGGACCTCGAGATTACAAGGCAATTCAGGCTATGTAAAAATCTCCCTCCCCTTTCATTGCATCTGAACACCACAATTGAGAGGGGAACTACTAAATCAATGAAATTCTAGGTCAAATGAATCTGAAGAAACGTTGAAACGAGAAGAGTACAATTTTGACACTGTGTATAATATGAACGTGAAGAAGCTGGAGATGTGTCATTCAACAAGGACCGCTATGAAGTCGTGGAACGCTTGTATCCAATACTGGATGGGCGTTTATGTATATAAAAGGTTCCCGTACAAAAGTATGCGAACTCTGGCCACGTTCACGCTTTCGGCCGCCTGGCACGGTTGGCAGGCTGGTTACTATGTCTGCATTTGTCAGATTCCTCTGTTCCTGATGAGCGAAGACATTGGGACGAAATTCTACCAACAGAGCGAGAAGGGTAGTACGGTAGGTATTACCTTGACGTATGCGAAAACCCTTAATGTTGTGTACTCTAAAATTTTGGGATTATCGAGAATATTCGACAATCCTAATATGCTAAGGTATCCTGGGTGGTAACCTTGAAAATTATCACGAATCTATCGTTAAAAAAATCGTGCTCGAAGGTGGACAATTGTCATGCTAGTGCGTTAAAATTCTATACTATGGTTTCAATTAATTTATTTGATTGTTTTAGAAGAGGCTGGTGTGGCAACTAATTTTATGGTACGAGAAATCCACATGCATGGCATACTTAGGAGTACCATTCCTATTATTGGGAATGGAAGAGTCAATACATTATTATAAAAGTATATACTTCGCGGGCCATATACTCGCAGTAATATTATACTTAGTGTTCCGCTTTTTGGAACCTTATATTCTAAAGCCAGAAACCAAAACGAGTAAGGTCAAGGAAAACTAGTCTACTACCGTTAGAACGAAATATTTAAAAAGATCTGCATGTACGTATCTTTCCAAATAATTCAGTCACAATCTTCTCTTTAAGATAGCTTATCGAAATAGCGTTTTTTTAAGTATCGAATTTTTACAAATTGTAGTAGCATGTTATCATCGACACTAAGTTGATGAAATAACGATTACGTTACATTAAGGTCGTGTATACATAAATTACTTTAACACTATGATTGAAATAGTCAGTCAGTACGGTAACGAGAGAAAAAGATTAATCTGACGTAAAATACTTCCGTAGTTGTTATTCAAAAAAATAAAAGAATTAAAAAAAAAGTAATGAAACGAGAGTGTTCACGGATATATTGAAAGGGTTTCTATTCTTCCATTTGTAAAGATGAGCAAGTCAGAAATAATTAAAAATTCCATTTGTTTAATGTTGTAATCTTTATTAATTTTACCCATCCACGAGTCTACTACAATGCTTCACTCACTCCTCTCTCCTTTAAGAAAAGAAATTTTTTAAATCGTCTGTATATTCCAACATCACTTTTTTTTACCACTAAACATACTTACTCCAGTGACGTACGTTGGCACCTGAAAAGAAAAGCACAGGAAAAGCGAAAGGATTCCATCCCCCAACCCCTTGAACTCTCCCCAAAAATTATTTCAAATGTGGCGGCAAGTGTTTCAAGCGATGATCACAAAATTTAGACTTTTTTTATAGACTCTACACACTTTCCCCGAGAAATGTTAAGCAGTCCCGTCAATAATAACGTATATCAAAAAATACCAATATATATAGAACCGACAAAAATAACTTTGCAAAAAGGGAATATTGAATGCCGCGAAGGGGAACGATATTGCAAAATAAGGACTTGTATTTCGAAGTGGTATCCTCAAGGAGGGAGATTCTCAGTTCAAAGATCAAAGAATTAATTTTTAGAAGCCACAGCAACTTGTGCGAAATTATATAATAATTATCTGTGAAGTTAGCTTCGTAAGTTTAGTTAACCGGTGCATGGTGCATTAATTTTTCGAAAAGGATTCCCAATTCTTTTATCGATTTATCAAAAAATACCCCCTTGAGAGACACCAAAGGATAAGACCACACAACTTACAAAATTGAACCTACACTGCTGGGACGAGAAAGTACGTTCTCTAATCAACACCAGAGCTGGAAGTGATCATCAAGAAACACGCGGAGTAACTGGCAAACGTAACACAGTTGAAATTGTGAGTCGTTGCTCGCGAGGTCTGGTGATGCTCACGTGCTACCTGCAAACCGGACGACGGCCGAGAAACCAGCAACCGCGGCGGCTTTGGTCGTGTACCCCTCTCTTTCTCCCTTTCTGCTTTATTTCTCAGCGCTCTCTCGAACCGTGTACCCTCTCTGCGATTTTCTGCACGCCGACCCCCCAGAGAGACAGCTTTCGCTCGCACACTTTCTCTCTTTTTCTCGCCCTGATCTCGACTCGCGAACCTGCTTTCACCAGACCACCAACCGCTCGCTACTGCAAACTGCTTACAGCCCTGCTACTCTCGGCTTACTGCTTACTCTCAGCTACCCCATCATCGGCTACACTCGCCACGCCACTCCTTTCCACCGCCTGTGGCACCATAAAATTACAACTTAGTTACAACGAATAAACGTGTTATATCCGTGTGTGAGGATTTTTTTTTTTAATATTTCTTTTTCGGAAGGACATTGACACAATCTGTTGTACGTGAATGAAACTCAGTGATCTATAGGTAGTACAATCCCAAAAACTATGTTTCTTAACTCGATTGACGAGTCAGTGTTACTTTTTGTCATATTTCTTTAATTCGCAGCTATAATCGTGAATTTTGAATATTGTGCTTTTCTTCTAAGGAAATTATTCTCTTGAAATCTGTTCGATTTAGATATTAGGAGAGAGTTGCTTTGTATTTATACATTTTACAAAATGTCGTGAGAAACTTATAAACTCGTTTTCTCAAGAGGCAAGTAATGTGGCATGACGTTGAAAGCTTAGTTTCAGCCAATAGAGTTAAAAGTAACACAAAGTGATTGATCGTGTTTTTTTTTTCTAATATGCTGCCTACATATTACACTTAGCCTTTAATCATTGTCTAACACTATGCGAATAGTTTCCGTCTTCCGCATTTTATTACACTTTATTATAAATGGCAAACTTACATAAATAAACCTGTATACTATTACAGAAACGCAGAACTTATCTCTAAAAAGTCGTGTGTGTACCAGAGAACTTTTAATATTTCTTTCTTTCCGTTTGCTAGTTAAGGTCGATAATCTTTTTCTTTTTTTCTAACGATAAACGATAATAGAAAAAACCAGACAATAATTGATTTAGGGGCTCAGTTTAAAATTTGTATAGAAACTGGACTCAACCGACCATATACGTACTACATTACCTGCTAATTACCATTACACATCAACACCCCGATGTTATTCCAGGGATATCTAAATCCACCTTTGCTTGGTTCGAACAATTTCATATTGACGGAAAAATGATTTTTTTCGCAATTGGACATATTTGATCGAAATAGATGCTCTCCTGCAGTGAATTACTTATAAGCGCCGGTACGGCTTAAAATAGTTATAACAAGATTCAAGAAAAATGGAAGAAGAAGAATAGACTTGTGTTGTCTTATAACTCACTTACGCCGACAAGTACTAGAAGTTGTGCACACTATGGTTCGATTGTAAAGTTAAGAAACGTTGTACGGTCGAGCTAACAACAATTTTTCTTTCCTTCGTTTATTTTATCCACACGGTGCCGAAAGTGAAATTATTATGCCTGTTCTAATTTCAAGAATCAATCGCGAACATCAAATATATAATGCTAATAGTGCACATTATCTAAAACTCTTATCAAGGACACAATGAAAACTTGAATTCAATGATCAGAACACAAGCTGTTTCAATTGTCACGACAGCTTAATCATACATAGAAAACAAAAAGTAGGAATACATGTAGTAAGTAGTTACTTCTCTCTGAGCGAAATAAGCACGTGACCAACTTGTCACTTAACGAAGTAAAAAGAGTAATTATGAGAGAACAAGAAAGAGAGAGAAAAACAAAACTTGCAAACGAGAATCTTCATGAGTCTCTTTAAACTCACAGTCTAGATACATTACATTAAAATTAGTTTTGGGTTCTGCATCAAACCCAAACAAGTGCGTCGTCATAATTAATATGTAAGTGATAGAAGAAATGTGAACGTGCGACAGTGTTGCTCTAGGTATTAGAGGGTAATAGAATACCTTTTCATTCTCAAGAAATGATTATTCTGCACTCGCGGCACGTGCATCTGTTCACAGTCGTACTCGCTTATGGTTCAATTACTTCAGTCCCTGTATTAAAAAGAAAACCAATACTATTATAACAAACGTTCAATTAACATATGTGTGTATTTGTATTCCGTCCGTATTTCTACAGTATTTACCTTGATTTAGAACGACTGTCTTTTTGTCTGTCGGGAGACTTGCTTCTGGAACGAGACTTTCCACGTGAACTCTTGCTATCAGATCGTGAGCGACTTCGGCTACGACTATAGGATCGCCTTCGGTCTCTGTCGCGGCTTCGGGACCTACTACGTGACCTGGATCGGGATCGCCTACGGTCCCTGCTCCTACTGCGGGATCTAAAAACAATTAAGCGAATTAAACACTGAATAAATTTTTTAAATAATTACACAGTCAGCTATCTTGTAATATGGTATGATTATTCCATGTTCAATATTTTCAATACTCAATGTCCTTCTTATACGAAAACATTAGATAAGACAGAGGAAAAAATTTTTCATAAAAAAATTGACCTCTATACTGCTTCTAGACCTTCACTTGCAAAAACACCACTTATATTATATTATGTACTTTTTTAAAAATACTATAACTTAAAAGTTTCTTGCATTGTTTAAACCACTCAAGCTATTTAAGCGGAGAGAGTGCATGAGACACAGTGCATAAAAAGACCAACGACCCAGGAAGTTGTAACTCGCTTATCAGTTGTGCCTGATTAGTTGGGTAATTATCAGCGCGTTATGTTAACGATAATTACCTTCCTCTTCTGCGGCTACCACGACTGCGGTGTGGGGAGGTCGGTCGTCCATATCGTGCCATTTGAACCCTAAGTTCCCTACCATCCAGCAATCTTCCATCCATCGCATCCAATGCGTCTTCCGCGTCCCGTTTATCGTAGAATCTGAAAATTCGCGAAAATAATTATTTTCGATTCTCCGAACGAATTATGAGTCCATACATAAGGTGCTCCAAAAATGTTAAAAATTCCTTAAATGGTAGGATTCTTGGAATCATTCCAATTAATCTTTTCCGCTGTAAAAATGTCGTACGCAGCTTCGTTTTCGAGTTATTATCAAAAACCACGAACCAATCGGAGTGGCTACAGCGAACGAATTCCAACTCAACGGCAGATTCCGTTAAGCGGAGTGTTACCATTGGCCAAGCCGAAATTCGTCCGCTGTAGTCGCGCTCCGATTGGTCAATGTCTATCGTTAATAACTTCAAAACGATATATCAAATCCCGAATTGATAACGGAGAAAGTTTCTCAGAATAACTCCAGGAATTACCCATTTCAAAGAACTCAAAACATTTTTTAGACACCCAGTACACAATATATGTATAACCGATAGACGCAGAACGCCTAATGCCATCAAGAGATATATCTATACTGAAGGCGTAGCGAGCCACACAGCGAATTAAACAATTATCACGAACTTTGCGGAAATAACTTCCTGCTGCGAGGAAGTACCACATTAATGCAACGCGGTGGAACTTTTTAGCGGAAGTTACCTTTTCCGGGAAGCGTGGACATTTTCAAGGATTTTCAATCAACGATTATCTTCCGGGAATAAAAACGAGTTTTACCTGACGAACGCGAATCCACGGCTCTCTCGAGTGAAACGGTCCCTGGGTATGTAAATGTCGCCGACTTCGCCACATCGTTCGAACACACGTCTCAGATCCTCCGGCGTCGTTCTGTAGGTGAGATTGTCCACCTTCAGGGAAACCATCCCGTCGATTCGAGGCGGCGGCCTGCCGTAACTCATTTCAGCAATAGTCCGTTGTTCGGCGAAACAAAATCAACACTCCAGCCGGGAAAATTGGTTCCCGATTAAGTGGCACACGTCCACAGACGTTAAAGACAAGATGGCGAATAACGGAAGAACGAAGCGTACGCGCAGCACGGTGGGAAATTACGTGACCGAAACTCCCCACTGCGCGACTCAAACGCAGGTCCGTCACGAACCTTTTCTGCTATTTCCGAAACGAATTTCTCCGTTTCGCCCGCTCGAGAAATAACGATTATTCGACCGAGGAATTATTGATTAATTTCGTTCAGTTATTTCGGCCTATAAAAACTTGAACGACGGCGTTCGATTTTTCCGCTGCAAGAAAATCCTGTACAAACGGCACGGGCATTGGCGAGATTGTTTCGACTCGATTTCAAATATTATTATTAGAATTTCTACGATATTCGTTCGCATACTTTCTGGAGGAAATAGAATTTATATCTCGATGGCGTTGCGCTTGTTTCGTACAAGACGCGGAACGACTCGCGTAGTACTCGCTTCTACCCGATTTGAATTTAAACTCGCGGAACGAGGGAAACGAATTTAACAAAATCGACGCAAATACTAACTTAAAATCGAGAAAATAATTTCATTAATTCAATGAAAGAAAGCAATGCATTATAGTCCGTACAAATCCTCTCGAAAAATCCTCCCGATGCTACAACGATGTTCTCTTTTCAGTCCTAAACCATGCCGTTCCACAATGCAAAAGAACCAACCTCTAAAAATTCGTACAAACGCAAATACGACATCAACTGTAACGAAGCCGACGTCCTCGACATCCGAAGTTGCAGCATTGAGAGGAATTTCTCGAGAGACGTTGCGTCCTGGTAATGTTCTCCGTTTTCCGAACAAGTAATTCTTTCTTTTATATAAAAAAATCAAATTTATACAATATACTAGTCGCGTTGAAATGGTAGTGAAACACTGATCGCAACACCGGTAGGTTAACGCATTACTTTTGTTTTTATTTAAGTTTTCAATGAAGCTGCATCTGTGGTATCACAACAATGCCCTTTTTGCAATAAGATGCTCCCCAAGAAAAGAAAAAAAAACACATATTCCGTCGACGTCGCTCAAAAAAAGAAAAAAAGGATCGCACGTGTTGACAGGCTTCGATCGTTTCTTTCTTCTCTGTTCGACGCGTTGTACAAAAAAGAAAAACGGATGTCGGAGAGGAGAGAGAAGAAAAAAGAAGATGGGCGAACGCGATTGTTGTACATTTTGGTCCTTTGCCCGCCGATCGCCGGTGTGTCTGTCGCGTCGACACAGATTTTTTTCGTGGATCGTCGTCGTTCACCCAGGACAGAATCGGTGAACATGTTTATATTTCGTCGTTTCCCGCCGAGAAATCGGATACATAACCGCAGAACGACTTTGTCGTCGTCCCGGACGTTTTCACGGTACGAGAGAGAAAAAAGAAAACGAAGGTAAACGACGCCAACGACAAACACAGCGTCCGCTCGAACACAATCATCGACTTAGGCGGTAGGCGTAGAAGAGTTGAAGAAGCGTCGACTGATCGCGAATCTCTCTCTCTTTTTTCTTTTTATTGCTGACAATTTTGTATTCGTTTTGTATGTTCTAATTTTGTTCTTTTCTTTTTTGTTTCAAGCACTGGTCTTGTTCTCGCCACGGGGAAAACAGAATCGTCTCGAAACGGAAATGGACAGAGAAAATATATAGTTTATTTGAATAATCCATGACCGAGAAAAAGAGTCGCGTGGGTTTGGCCGATCGATGAGAAGAAGAAGAAGACAATCGTCCGAAGTATCGCGCTCATGACTATTCGATGAGCTATCGATTGCTGGTAGAATGCGGAGCCTCATGCAATTATGGATTATCATCGAGTCGAATTCGTTGATCGAAAATTCGTGTCAAGGAGAACCATTGAAATGGTATAAAGAAGCGCGAGCAATTTATTTAATAATCGGTCTATTAATATTGAACTCTGACAAGGGGGGGTGGGGGGAGAAAATTGTAAGTAGTAGCTTTGTATACACGTGGGCAGAGTGCACTACCCCGTTTTCGCCGAGAAAGATAGCAACGCGATTTATCTCGGTACCGCGTGCTCGAACACGACATTCGCGTAATTGCGTTTCACGCGAGTAGAACAGCTCTCGCACGTGTCCCGATTGACTTAAACATCGCAGAGATTCGTTTGCAGGTTCTAAATAAAATAGAAACCTCAATTAAACTTTATTAAACTTCATACCATACTGAATTCAAAGACAATCGTGTATGCCATAAATGCATAAAATCCGCAGTCTAATAATAAGTTCCTTATATTCTCTAGTTAATACATCTGTCCATCTCAGCCTCGAATTAATTTCCAACAAATCACATAGCAGCCCAATAAATAGCTTAAAATGTCTAACAGGGTTTTCGCTTATCGATACAATATAAAAAAGAGATTTCGAAATAGCCTATGATAAGGAAGATAGAGATTCAAAAGACAGAGATTCATCAACCGAAGATGCGAGAGGATAAAAAGACGGAAATAGAGAGAAAGAGAGAGAGAGAGAGAGAGATAGAGAAATAGAGACAAGTGGGAGAGGGAGAAAGACACGATAGAGATTCCAGTAAAATTTCATGGATTCAAATTAGACCCGTAAGTTCATCGAAGTTAGGTACCACTGTCATGGGAGGTTTCGCATACTGTGCTTCGGTATTTATAAATTAATTCTGTCCCGACGACATCGCGCGTGGGACTCACGACTCATTACAGTACAATATTAAAATATATATATATATATATATTATGTGTGTACACGTACAGGGTGTCTTGTCATTCGTGAAACAATACTTCAATCACGGAAAACCATCGGTTGATCAACGCCCGGACTGCGGATTCATATGCATATAAATAAAATAATGTAAAATGCAATCAAACAATGATTTTTATTAAAACGTCGCCAATAGAATGGATTTTCTACTCTCTCCGCAATAATCAACGTATAAAAATGTAAATATCAAAATCAGCAGTCTGGTAATCTTGTACAACGACAGAATTAGCAAGCGTAATCATTCTTATCTCCGTGGGGTTTCACAAATCGCAGGACAGTCTGTACAAGATACAGGCGAAGTGAACTCAGCAGGTCGATCGTACGGGGCAAACATCATCGTGACGGAGAAAGAGCTTCGATATAGTTGGTGGACAAGATTCGACGAGCTTGCAAACGTTCCTGACCGACTGTACAAATATTTCCGGGGTTGCAAAAACTACAATCAATCAGTTTATACGATTAACCGTCCGTCCGCAGACAAGGTCGTTAGCGTTTACAAAATTTTGTTTCTGTTCCAGGTTTCAAAGGGAATTTTCAAAACTCTAAAACACGCGCCGAAGAGCCTCGAAGAGACAATGTAATTGTTGGAGCATCGAATGTTTAAGGCATTAACGGTTTGACTGCTCTGTTGACCTACAATGGTCAACAAGGTGACGGAATTATTAATCCACGTTTAAAAATTAATTTGCAAATTAATATATTCGTTGCAACCAATTTCAGATGACATCCGGTGGACGTTAACGATTTTCGACGGTTCAAGTTACATTCTGGACGACCCAGGCTGCCAGCGGAGGGTTGGATCTCGCGGAAGAAGTTTTAAGAAGCGAGTAAAATAAGATTGGCTGCCGTGAAATGGTCAAAAGCATCCGCGAGAAGTACAATTCGGTGGCTGTGCTGTACAGATCAGTCTGACAATGGTTTAACGCTTTGACTGACAAACTGGTGACTTTGAATGAAACGAAAATTGAGAAGTTACAATGCTTCTTTCTTGGTACTTAAATTGTTACTTAAATCCGGACAGATAAATTGGCTCAGTCAAAGCGTTAAACAGATAATACAAGTGATCGCCGATCGATTCCGCAAGCTCGATAGATCCTGTCCTCCAAGTATACGTCTGAATACTTGAGAACCGAGCTTGGACGACGCGGCGTCTCGCGTCGCCTCGTTCAAGCCGCCGCTTACACTATTTACTATTCAACAATTCAAAATACTTATAATGATACACACAACCTTGAATAATCTCAACAGCTGCTGGCCTTAGCCCGAACTAACTTACATATCGTAGATCGTGGATACAAAAGTAGTTTATTTTTCATTTTTTCTCTCCGCTATTGCTAAAAACCGACGCGCGCTTCCGCTTCGCCTGCCGAACACGCGCCGAAAAAAGTTGTTTCGAAGTTAGCTCCGCGAGCTTTCCTCTCGACGATCCGCGGTCTCGCTATCGTCTCTCCCTACTACAGCCTTCTTCAATTTCTCATCATTTCTCTTTTCTTTATCGTGTTCTGTTCTCTCTTTCTTCTTTTTTTTTTTTGTATTTTTCTCTCGTTCTTTTCTTTCTCGCTCGCGAAAATCGCTCGGTTTCTCTCATTGTTGTATACAAAATAGTTGTAATCAGGGCACTCACAATTCATCCAGTCGCATGTCGCGTTCTCCTCTTCTCTTCTCTTCACCTTTCTCTCTCTCTCTCTCTCTCTTTCTTCAAAGAGAAAGAGAAAAGAAGAGGAACGCATCATCGGCCGCCGCCGTCGCCGCCTCGCTTAGATTCTCACGAGTTTCACCTTAACGATATACATAAACCGTTTTTCGCCTCGCGTCTCTCATTTACCCATTATTTAATATTACACTCGATATAAAAATAATACTCAGTCGATTAGTACAGATTTAATACTCGGCGTAGAACCGGGAGGGTTTGGGGAGAAGGGTGATGGGGTGGTTGGCGCTTCCGGTCTTTGCGGTCTCCACGATTTACAATCGCTGGATCGTTTCGAATCGGCTGTATCCTTCTGTCTCCCTTCTTTCTCTTTGCCTCTTTCGCGTCTACTTATGCGTTATTAAGTTACATAGATCGTGACTTGGGAGGACCATCGGACGTGTCCGACGCGAACATCGGAATGACCACGGTCTAGCAGGCGGACGGAACAGATTGCTGGGCCCGGCGTTCGAATCGCCGATCATCGGCCATATTTTGTGTCCGCGATCGTCATTCCGACGTGAACGCGGCCGGAGACGCGACCCTGCACCGATTTCGATCTTCGTTTCCAAGTCTCGAGAGCCTCGATCTTCTCTTTCATTATACATATTTATTCGAAAATATATAGATCACTCTGCTTAATAACAAGGCGGCTGCTGCTTACGGCGTAAAATGAATTCTATTTCCCCGGTAACGTCCTCTAGAATAAAATTTCGAGATTTCTAAGCTTCGTTTTGTTACAGCGCAATCGTTGGGAGATCATCCGGCAAAAGACATTTCCGGTACGGTGTGAAGCGTTAACGCGACGGCAAGAGCGATCATCGTTCCTCAAAGGACGACGCGTAAGTTCCCTCGAGCAAACTGTTAAAGAATTTCGAACAATCCATGGCATAGTGTGTCGACGCTTAATTAAATCGCTTCGCACGTTCGCAGGTGGATCGGACAAGGAACGGCTAGACGGTGTTTACAGTTCTAAATACGTCAACGGTGCGCTTCTGCTACTACCAGATCACTTTCGCAATATGCAGATCGATTCTCCGGATCGAACTACCGGAGCAGGTCGCTCGACTCTCGAGAAATGAATAAAACGTATCGTCGATGACGCGTCGCACGCGCTGAATTGAATATGCATCGATGAATAGATCAACGCCGATGTCTGAATGAAACGATGTCAACGAGAAGCACGGGTGATCTCAACGCGGCGCCTAATCGCTCTTATGTCAACGAGCGAGCAGGCCGTCGAGCCTCCCTTTCGCGGAAACCCCTTCTTCTTTGTTCGTCGCTTAGTCGCGTACAATTATATGTCGTTTACGTTCTCCACGCTCTCGTCTCGAGACTTTCGTATACAATTGTTCGTTACGGGACGCTCATGCTCCAACAGTTTCTCTCTCTCTGTGTGTCGCGGCGACACGCCTCGCGGCCGCCATTATGGTACCGGGGACCATGATCGGTGACCAGAGGCGTCTCGCTGCGATTCGAACTGCCTTCGATCGGTTCGACCCACTCGCTATCAATTAAGACGGGTCTTCATGCTAATTTACACCTCGGTATAACCCGAGGTCTAAGGACAGTGGCTGAACCGAGGATAATCTACATTTTCTAACTGTTGATTCGTAATCATTCGAGAGAATCCTGGCGAAAGTTATTCGGTGATCGACGCGTTGACTATGATACATTTTAGTAGAGATTCTTTGTCGGATATGGGTTTTCCAACTTCGTTAATCCCTTTCCATATTACGACGAGTCAGACTCGTCATGAAGATGTTAATCAAAGTCTAACAAATATAAGTATTATACTTTCCTTTTAACACAAAATCAGATTTTACGTTTAACAATAAACAAGATTTAAATGTTGAAGTAAATGTAGCAGTACAAAAAATATAAATTGTCTCTTCTGTTCTGTAACATTTTTAGCAATGAAAACGTTATAGTAGTTTCAGTTACAAAAATATGGTATGGCAAGGGGTTAAGGAAAGAGATCTTAATTGCTTTTAGTAAATTGAAAATGGCGCATCGGCGTTCCCAAGTGCAGAAACTTCGCAGTCTATCGTTTTGTAAGATCTAGGACAGGTGAAAGAGCGACGGCAGGCCTGCGGTTTTTAATGCAAAATAAAAATCGCTATGGACACTCCTGAATTCTTTTAATTCTCGTTGCCACCACGCAAGTGCATAAAATCCGCAGTCCGGCAATCGCTGTGAGAAATTCAGCGATGATTTCATTAAGTTCGTAAGATGCTTCAACCCTTTGCACTTGAAACTGTTTTAACTCCAAGGCATTTTTTCTGACCTAGAATATTTTCATTCTACGCGATACATTTCATCTTGTGCATACGAAATTTGTTCACTATTGCTCGTTCTTGCAACGATTAAATTTTTACGAATTTCTTCGAGCACAGCGATGTAAAGATTGTTTTAACCCTTTGCACTCCAAGCAATTTTAATTACTAACATTTCTTGGTCCTAGAATAATTTCATTGTACGTGGTTTATTTCCTTCCGTGAATATAAAGTTTGTCACTATCACTCGTGCATGCAACATCTCAATTTTACCAACTGATTAACACTTTATCGACTGGCGATTATTTCAGAATTTTTGTAAGGCCTATGATCCATGACTGAAAACTTTTTAATGGGTCCTTCAAGGCTGACAGCAATTTTTATTGCGGATCAGCAATGCATCCCCAATAATATTGTCTAATAATGTTGTTACAAATTGGAATGTAAAAATAGCCTAATTAAAATGTAAGATAAAGTGTTAAATGCAAACAGAGCAATGGAGAAGCTGTTTTAAATAATAGTAAGGGAATTTTTAGTGTCGCCTCAGAGGCGCCATTGGAGTGCTAAGGGTTAAACAGTGCTGTAGCTATTTTCAGTGGTGCCTGAGAGTCGAGTGCAAAGGGTTAATTCGAAAATCGCGACATTGTATTTGTTTCCTTTGGATTTGTTAATGTTCTGAATAACGTGTTAATTTTTAGGGACGCCGTTCGAGTGCCGAGGGCTGGTATAGTCAACGCGTTGACCCCCTAGCGACAGGAAAATCTGCCAGGAAGTTGTCGGTGATGTTTCAAGTGGATAAATACGATTACTGGCGATTTCGCGACAGCGTAGGATTCGCGAATTATTTGAACAGCGATTTTGGGAGGCCTGCCGATCGGCGACCGATCCGACGGAGAGGTTTTGCGTTCGCTATCGAAACGCTTCTTATTTAAAATATTATTACTTGAACATTATTCAACGAAATCTCCAGGCGAAGGCACCTAAAGCATCGACCGTACGCGACACTTTACCGACGTGTCGCGTATACATTTTTGTTATGTTTTCTAGATACACGTGTATACCGAGTGTGTCCTGAAAGAGAAGGAGGGAATGACCATACGCGCGCAGTGCCTGATCTCTCTAACGATCTAATGAACTCGTTTACGAACGAAAAACGTAAATTTATATATATATATATATAAAAAAAGAAAAAGAAAAACGAAGAAGAAGAAGAAGAAGAAAGAAAAAGGAAGAGGAAGGATATGAAGAGAAGAGACAGGAGAAAAAGGGAAAAAGAACAGAGCGAAAGGGGGAGAAACAGAAAAAAAAAAACACAGAGAGAAGAGTGAAACTCGCGTTATAAACGTAGAATACGGTAGAAACAATAAATTAAGCCAGTCGTTGCCAAATGTCTTACGCAAACGTCGGTGCAAAAAACAGTGAATACAATAATAAATTATAGTTTAAATAAATTCAGGGGAGGGTCGCTTATGTAAAAATAGACGTACAAAAACAGGGATCGGGAGTTGTTCGGGACAGGGGAATAGGGACAACGGGATTAAGAGGGGGATGGTTCGGTGACACGGGGAGCATGGGGGGTGGGGGAAGGTCGGACAACTAAATAATTTAATAATTAAGTAAGAGAAAATCTCGCCGTCGGGGTATTCGTTTAAGTAGTGTTGGTTAAAACTCCTTATCAGCTAAAGTCAAACGCGTAGAATACTGATACATAAAAAAAAAAAAACTCTATAAGAAGCCTCGGCTTATTTTTTTCTTCTTTACCATTGTTAAAAAAAGAATTAATAAAAGAAAGAAAAAAAATAGAGGAGACGAACCGTTCGTGCGTGCGCGGGCGCGGGGGTCTCTCTGCAACTAAATCCTTACTTCGTTTAAAAAAAAAAACAAAGACAAAAAAAAAAAGAAGAGATGATCGTTATCGTGTAAACGTTTTATCCTCAATTCGTGGTACTGTGTGTTACGTGTGATTCGTACATATGCATGTACATGCGTGTGTATGTCTCTCTATGTATGCGTGTTCACCGTGTACATGTTCGTGTCTGTAAATATATATATATATATATATATATATAATATATAATAGCAATACTCGATTTCTCGTGTTCTAATAATTATAAAAAATATCCTCTAGTTTTCTTCAGAATTAGTAGAGAGCTCAAACCTATGTTCTACTTACGCGCCTACGTTGGTAATAATAATAAAAAATATATATAAGAATAATAATAATAATAATAATAATATTAATAATAATTATGTGTTTTCTTCCGTGTGGTTTAACAAGCTACCGCGAGCCAAAAAATAAAAAAAAAAAAGAAGAAGAAATTACAACTGAGGGAGAAAAAAAAAAAAAAAATGCCTAACGAAGTAACTGTCCATTTCTTCCACTTGTTCTCGTCTATCGATGTTACTCTGCATAAATAAGTTCGTTCTCTTCGCGTATGGTACACTTATAAAATGGTATGCTACACAAGTGTTTCTGTCGACGAAATTTAAAACTGGCGGTCCGGAGGGCGAGGGCAATTCCTGCACCCCTCTGTGTACTTTAATAGTCGTTTTACTTTCGATCTCGTCTCCCCGTGATTAGGGATCCCTGTTTAGTCTAAACGCGGCACGTATCTTTCAAACAACCGTCGCCCGGCGAACGAACGAATTTCCGAAACTTTTGACAAACCGATACTCGAGTTAATTGTTGACACGATTTCATTGTAAATGTTCTCTGTGGTCGATGCGCGCCGATCTGCGTACGGATAAACGATAAAACAGAGGCTTATTTAAAAGATACGTGATCCTCGAGCCTACTTGTGAAACAGGAAATACATTGAATACGTACTAAGTGGAAGGATCATTTCGACGCATGAGAGAGAAAGCTTAGCAATCTGTCATTCGGATCGCACTAGTGAGAAACCTCATCATCGCTTATGTCTCTTCCTCCAATACTCGGGTAGTCAGTAACGAGATACCACACGTACAGTGCCGTTCTTATGAAATCAACATCATTCAAAATCCATTATGTATATTGCTAGACAGCACGCGATTGCGCAAGCTCCGCCACGACCAAAAGAAAAACCTTCAACGCGACCATTTCTCTCTTTAACGTTTGATCTTGTGAAACCATTAACAGAGAATAAGAAACGTTAGCTCTCTTATCGTGAGAGCTGGCATAAACGCTCGCAGTCTATCGCATACATGTTTGCTAGATCGCGGATTTTTATGCGAAGGAGAAACGTTCTTTCCGTCGATCGCAACGGACCAGGGTAGCCTAATAGACACTTTCTTTCTTCGACAATTTTAAAAATAGCTTATCAATGTTCCTCGAATAATCTTACATTCGTCTGTCGTTTTAACGCTAAACTTGCCACCATCACTGGTCGAACAGACCGGTTCCAGATTCTTTTTTTTATGTTAAATAAATATATTATAATAATTAAGTAAATTTAATCTTGTCATTTCTATACGGGAAAAATATTACAATTATTTTTAAGGGTTTGTTACACGTTTAGCGTTAAAACTCACTCAATTGATTTTTTTTCTTTTTTTATAAATGCATAAAATCCGCAGTCTATACATTACATAGCTAATCGTTAAATAAATATATATCTATGTATATATATATCTATATGTATCAACTACTTTGATGAAAACATTAATCACACGAACCAATTATTCGCTTTCGTATTTACAATTGTTCTGGCGTAGAAACGGAAGAGACGGCACTGTTCCGTGGTACCGTTCGTACTCGTACATTAATATAGAATTAGTATATTTTGTATATGTATATATATAATATATATTATATATATATCTATACGAGTGTGTTCATAAGGCTCCTTTGATAACGACTAAAGACTAAGTTTGCTCCACGGGTCACTGCAAGCGAATTTGAAAAGCTCTACGCAGAGAGAGCAGCCTTAAGCGCAAGAGTTATCACTGATAAAGAAGACTGAGAAAAAAGGGGGAGTATTGAGAGGGGTAGGAGAAGAGAGAGAGAGGGCAGTGGGAGAGAAAAAAATATGAAGGGGGGAGTAGAACGAAGGAGAAATGTATAAATGTTGTGCATGACATCGTGAAAGAGAAAGATAAAATGTTAATTTTTATCGTATGCCCTTAACTATACTCTATGTTACACAGACTAAATCTATTTTTGGCAAAGTTGTTTATGTATACAATGTTAGATTATTACGATACATGAGTAGATGCACTGGCCATCGTATTATGTGCTATTTAGCTTCCCTTAATACCTGTTTATTAACACATGATCTGTACAATCTGGAAAAAAGGTAAATCAGTGATAGCCCTTAGAGAGAAGGAGACACGAAGGGAGAAAAAAAGAGAGAAAAGAGAAACGATGAGTATGAAAATGATAAAACCCTCGGCTGGCAGGCACATTTTACACCCAACCGATGGAGATACTATCGACGTATCCTCGAAACGTGAAACTCACGATACAACGATCGCAATGAGAATATTCTAGTATCATCTATTAATAAAAGAGCGATAACGATTTAACTATTTTTACACTGAACACGAAAGAGATTCATGCGAGAAGAACACAACCGTCTTCCGCCTCGTGCAATAAATACTGTACTTATCTACCTACAATTTGGCAACAACCTGTATAAAAATTTTCCTATCCTCGCACCTGCGTATACTGTTAAGTTTCGTTACGGGTTAAAATATGACCATCCACCCTGAGAGGGTTAATTGATTAACGAGGGCGAAAAGAAATCACAGTTTTCCTATTCTTCTTTTTACAAACTTATTGGATCGTACCATAAATAACTTTGCTTGCGTTTGATACCTCTTCTTTCTTTTATATTCACTTCTTCATTAATCCTTTTACACTCTGACTGCCATGTCACCTACGTACAGATGTAGGAATTATTTATCCATATTTAAACATAAATTATGTTACCGTATTGGTAATACCAAATTTCATCGATAGCTGGAGAACTTCTTTAACACTAGAACTATCAAACAATAAATCCAACAATATACATTGCTTTGTACTAATGAGACTGCATCTATTAAAATTTCATACAATTCTTATTGCAAGGTATACATCATTACAGAAATAAAAATTAGGGACCAATTAGAATGACTGTAGCTCTAATGTTAAACGAATCGCTTTGATTTTACAAGACTTTTTACATCGTTGTTTCGGCAGTTAAAGCGTTAATAGTTACAATTAGAATTGTTTTTGATTAATCAAATGTGGCGTATTTGTTAAAAGAAGCAGTGCAAGGAATTGTAATTTCTAGAATTAGAACATGCGTATACTTGCGCTAGCAAAGTTATTTACGTTACAAAATCGAATAGCGAACAGAGACGATAGAATTTTGGTAAAAACACACACAAAAAAAGAGATAAAATAAAAACGGTTTGGCGGATGCTCGCAGCAACCGTGGAGCAATAAAATTTGTTACTTTTAACGTCCGGCATACTGAGATGAGTTGTAATCTAAGTATTATTTCCTGAAGTTTCTTGTATGTTTGTTCATTGTCGTCGAGAGAGCATGTGAACGAGTATTGTGTGACGACAATCTACGTACCATCGCGTTTCTTATTGCTTTCGGAGTCTTAGCTTATACGTGGTAGTTGCGCTGTTTCATCTATTAAGTACAAATTATTCGACGGCTGCGTCAACAGCCGCAAAAAGAAAGCCTTCCGAGACGTTACGGGGGGGAGAGAAAGGTCAAGGGTGAAGGGGGGAAGGTATAATAAGAATGATGGGGGAGGGGGGAAGGTCCAGAGATAATACGTAAAAGGTAGAAAAAAAAAAAAAGTCAGTATTGAATGTGTTCACACCGGCAGTCTCGTGCTCACGTAAAAAAAAGTACCTACATCGTCTAAATGAAGATCCTGTTATCTTGTAAGTAAATATTCGCGCGGTTTTTCTCTTTTGTTGTTTCGCCGCGCCTGATAAGAGCTAAAAGGGTAGAGGGTAAGAGGGAAGAGATAAATCGCTGAAAGGCCACTAGAGTATGATGATACTGGCATTAACGTAATTTGGCAAAGCTCAAATTACCGAGTACGCATCGGACAATTATTACAGTAACACATTTGTCACGGTCGTGCTACCGTATTTGCTGTTACTCGTTACTCTCGGTCCTCCTCCCCGCGCCTAACCGAGAGAGGAGAACACGGTACACAAATATTCCCTTTGCGTTATTAAAGCCGATTTAAAAAATACATTCTCTTTCACAGTTTTCTCGCTCACTAGTTATAGAATCAGCTGGGTCGTTTTCTTTCACTTAATAATTACGCAAGACAACGAGAGTATTATGATTGTTACCGTCACTGACAGCTAAAAGCCCGTGGAACAAAACGGTGAGAAATTATTATTTTTTTCCTTTTTTTTTCCGTTCATCAAATCCGTTTTTAGTGACAAAGTCCCGTTATTCATTTTTTTCCCCATTTCTTTTTTATCATCATCGTCCACGTTTTTTTTTCTTTCGCGTTTTCTCTTTTTTTGTTTGTTTGTTTGTTTGCTTTCGTTTTATACTTCGAAGCCTTCCCGAACAGTAAATCTAGCACCGTTCTTAGACACTTTCACCGGTGACTGTGTTTCTTACGTCACTAAGAAAACAGACAACGACCACCATTACACATCTTTGTCGTCTCGACGCGGGAAATACGTGCGCGACACCGAAAGAACAATTTGCGCGTGTATGTACAACGATTCTCGCCCGTCGCTCTCTAGCTGCAAGCGTACAAAATTTTGTATAAAAATATTCTTCGTATTATCCGTGTGTATATATGTACATATTTCGAATAACCACGTAATTAATACTGCGTATTTAATATCATCGTTCCTTCGTGCGCTCTGCACCACGGGCTTGGTAGCTCGCGGGAAAAAAAAGATCGTTCCCCCCACCCCATAAGGTATTCTGCTACCTTTCGATTCTCGCGTTCACCACGGGAATATATAGAGACAGAACCGGAGAGGAAAAGAGAGCTCAAAAAACGGAGAGGGGCCTCCTCGAACGGAAGAGTCGGTAGCAGAAACCACGAGGAGAACAATCTCGTCTTCTACACCCTGTGTATCACTGGACAGAACTCTGCTGTCTAGAGATTCTTTGTTATACATATTTATATATAGATATACATATATACCTAGCAAAGTCGTTCTGTAGCTGGCCAAAAATGTGTTTCAGTGTGTGTCTTCGGATAACGACGTCGCAACTAAGTTCAACGGTACGTCCGAGACATTTTCTTCATCTCCCTCTTCTGCTTCTTCTACGTCCCCAGATAAATGACATTGTTCTCGGCCCTCTGCTTTCACGTGCTGTCACAAAAATTCAATTAGAATCCGACTTTCACACAACTTTAGCCGACTAACTCTAGATCAGCTGTCGCTAGGGCGTTCTCTAGAAATCTTTGAAAATTATAAAACACGGTGCACACACGCTTCTACAATTAATGCACGATTATTTGAATAATGTTCAAGATCAAATTTCATTTCAACGGTTACGCACTTGTATAAATATTTTTCTATGTTTTACTTGTCCAGTAAAAATGTTAATTTTCTACTTACGTGCATCATGTATGTAGGCAAGGGGAGGGAGTAATTAAGTTGAGCGGCAGAGGGTGGTGGATGTGCACCAGGTATACGTGGTGGTGTTAACGCGGCAGCCATCATTAAATGAGGCTGTATTTGTCTTCGTAGAGCCGCCAGCATGTCTGCACTTTCTGCGTCCATTTGTTCCGATTGCGGCGGGAGAATCGCGTCTCCTTTTTCTGCAAGAACGACGCGTCCAGGTAAAAACAAATAGAAATATTTTTAAAATATCTGGTATAAAATACAAAACGTTTGAAAAGTTCCTACTTCTATGCCTCGTTGGTTTTTCACCCTTAGGTCTACGTCTACGCGTGTGTATCGTATCCCTCCGCATAGTGGACGGACGGTTCACCCCGTGGAGTTTATAATAAAGCCCGCAAGCGTTACAAACCATCTCCCCCTTCATGTTTCTTCTCCAAATAGTCGTGGTCATGGTGCCGCAATTTGTGCAGGACATGTCTACCTTTTTAGTCATGTTGCCGCTGTGCTGATCGAACTGTTGTTTCTGATCCTCCACCTGCAACCACGACGGCAATGTTTAAATAAAAATCAAGTGAACGCGTTCACCGAACATTAACAATTAATCGTACCTTCACCTTCATTTTATTTGACCACGCGGTAAAATCTTGTGCTTGTTCTTCGTTCGGTTCGTGCTGGTAATTAACAATGTCCGGACTCATCGGAGCTTTGCTAGGATAACTTTGTTTCCTACGGCCCTTTGTCTCCTTTCGTCCGACGCTGGCTGGACTGGATGGATTACTATCCATAGAAGTACCCTAAATAACGTTGAAAACAAATGCTTAATTAGAGGGCAAAATTAATTCTTCAACAATGTTAGATTCACGAAATAAAAATAACGAGAATATTTTCTTGATCATATATTGCCAAAGAAATAAATCTGTTGAATAATTTCTCATGGCTGTATATTTACAATCTTAACAATTGTAAATTAAAAACATCAGAGAACATGTTGGATGACTGAAACTTCAATTTTATTTCTAGACTGAATGAAATGCGAAGAAACGAAGATAAATTGAGAAGTCTATTTTTACTTTGATTTTTATAGAAAATGTAAGCCTGTGATTATTTGTACGTTCACTTGAAACGTGTAGCCCCAGAAACGCGGACTGCCTGCGGCTTGGAAATCGGTGCAGGTACGGTTATTTTGACCGAGGGTTTCGGAAAAGTAGCAGTAATTCCCTGTAGGTACCTGTTATCAGGACAAAAAGCCAATAGAATGGAAAGCGCCACAAAGGATACTGCAGTCCTGTTTCTTATTCTACTGGAAATTGAAGAATTCTTCGCGCCGAACAAAGTACGCTCTAAAATCTATAGAAACCCCAACTTATCTGAACATCTGTTAACAGCGGGTTGACATGGTGGGCTCAGCGCTTATGGCCTATCACAAAGAGGCTTCCCGGTTATCTATTATCTACAAGGCCTACCACGTTTCTTACCTGCAGGCAGATGGGACCCTGAATAGCCCCAAAAGGGATCCCCTGACACCCCAAGGGTCACCTGACCTGTCTTCCTTTCTATACCTGCAGATCTCTCCTGGTATTTGCATTGAACAAACTGCAAGGACTTCCCATGGAAAACTTTTATTTGCACGAAGATCAGGCCCGAGAGAACAGTAACAGAAAGGAAAAGTAAAGGTGCCCCCCTCCCCCCGGTTTCTCCATAAATCTCAGAATTTTACCTCAACTTATAACTCCCGAAAAAAAGTCAGCGTTCGTTGCTGTGTTTGCACATGCTAACGTCGTATGTTTCATTAACCCTTTGCCACGCAACACCCAGTCAAACCTGTGATAACGATTTCAAATAAAATACGTGCATTATCCATTTCTACTAAACTATAATGAAACTTTATTTTTCTGTTAATACTAGTAATGATTAACAATAGACTGGACGAATTACTATCTACAAAAGTACCCTAAATAATATTATAATATTACAACTAAAGAACAAAATAAATTTAATATTTTTAATTTACGATTGTTGCAAAATACAAATTTATTTTTTTGGTGTATCCTATATTAGAAAAATGGCTAAATGTTTGAAGAACACATACTCTCGTTATTTTTATAAAGTAATGCAAAATAGTCACTTTTAATACTCCGTAGATTTAGCGTTGTTGTAAATATAGGAGTTCAAAGAAATGTTCATTTTTTTCTGGGAAATTCTAAATGGAAACCGACAGATACAAAGAACATTGCAATGCAAGGAAAATTAAATAAGAAATGTTAAATGATACAAACCTTGTTTTCTATACAGGGAACATTGGTGCGATTGCCGAGTACCGAACAGTCCGGTACTGTACGCTCGATTGTAGTCCCTTGAGTGTCTCTGTAGAACCTGATTTGCGGCGATACCCGATCCGAATCGACAGCAGTAATACCGATTTGTCTGTTGTTAATTAAAGTACGCAGAAGATTAGTTGCCTCGCCGGTAAAACCATTATTCAATTTGTCACCGTTCGTCCTGGTAATCTCTAAACTCCTATTGCTACAAGAAAAGAAAACCGTGTGTTACAATTTTCACGTTTCCACGAAAGCATAATAGAGCAATAATAAAGTGCGAAGATAAAGCCGTGCAGGTACTTCTGTGGAGTAATTGGTTTCCTACTCTAATCCCAAATAACGACAATGGTATCTTATCTTTGGGACTACACCTGCTGTAAGTGGCAGCTACTTAAGTAATCCATTAGGTAAATATGCATTAGCCCCTCAAGGCTTGTTCAACTATCCTGAATTAGTAACTGCACGAATTAACAGCGACAATATCTACTAAACAAACAAGAATATTCTTCAATTTTTTCTTTATCAAAATCAAGCTGAATTTTTAATTTTTCACCAACACAGTTTCATTAGAGGAGTTATTCTATATCTAATAGATTCTTTTATCTACTCCAAATGATATCTAGTCTGCGGATTTTTGTGTAAAATAAAAATTGTTTGCTTCATTTGTAAGACATGGAAGCTTGTAAGAAATTTATTTCTTTAATAAACAGGTTCTCTTTAATTCGTTTGATCTCTGTACGATTTGAAATTTCCCCTGTTCATTTTTTTTTTTATAAACGCATAAAATCCATAGTCTAATAAGAACATTATACTCACTTTGCTAATGCTTGCCACAGTTTAGTTGTTTCTTGGTCGATATTGGTGTCAGAACAATTGCTTTCTGGTGTGTCCATTCTATTCACTGGACTGTGATTGGGGGTGCTTGGTTTGGATTCCTCGTAATTCGTTTCCAATTTCATTCTTTTGTTAATGGTCATGTCGTAACCATTCTCCTCCCCCTCTGTATCCTGCTCGTCCCGATCTTCTATTTCTAATCTGTCTGGATCAGAGCTGTTCGAACACGTGTCATCCTCTGGTTCACACTTAATGTTATCATGCTCTGGCATGTCATTGGTGCGCAACTCCAAATGATGCGTTTGCGTCTGAGGTATAACGTTTTGATTAATGCTGGCCGGAGAGTTAGGCTCCTCATTGAACAATGTTTTGTTCAATTGGAGAAATGACTGTAGAGGGCTTAAGCCTGCTACTTTGGCAGTGGAGAAAGACTTCTTCTGAAACAAAACAAGGTTGCCACTATTTCTCTGACACGGCTAGACAGACTGTACCAAGCAAATATTAAAGTAACAGAGAATCGCATAGAAACAACACCAACATCATTTATAGCAAGATTATTTTTATCAACAAAAACCAGACAAATGCTAAGTAATTTCTTTTAATACCAGGAATTAGATACAGTGTTTGTACCTTGTACCTGATCTCTGGTAAATAGCAGGAAAATAATTAGCTATGCATAACTTTTTTTTGCGATACAGTCGCTATCAAACTGATAAGGTTAAAGTTGATTGCAATAAAGCAAACCTTGAAATGTCTTATGTAATTACTGATATATCAGGGCACAGAAGCAAATAAATGGTATCCTGCACATATTACAGATGCGTTGGGATTACATGGAACGTACATGTGTCGGAGCATTCTTATCTACAATCACACATTACATGTTCACGGTTGCATCATTACTAGGAATGGAATGACTACTACCTCTGTCAGAAGTGTTATACTAATTTCGTGTCTGTTAGTCAATGCATGGTATATACCCTTGGGTTACAAGACTCTTACAGTATAACACACTCCTGTTGAAACTACTACATGCAAAAATTACTTAACAAATACCTGATCATCGTGCGATGATAACTGCTTGGCATAATCCAGGTACTGTTTGAGTATGACATCAGATTTGTGTGACACCTCACGGAAGTTGTGTAGTACATCCAACTTGTATACACACCGGTGACAAATGATTGGTGGCAAAGAATCCCCATCTTTCACCTGAATCAAACGCAACCACAAGATTGATTTTACAATCAACCCGGATCCCCTGATTTCATACAGAGCCTGCGTTGTTTACTACATCTAGGTCGTATTTTCCATACGAACAGACTCCGAGCAACAAATTGTAAAAAAAATCATTCAACCAAACCTGGGCATGTCTTATCTGAGATCAGGGAGATAAAAAAAAAAACTAATACAATAGTAAACGATCAAGCGAATCCGTACGGGATCCGTATAAGAATTTCGGAAGTCTCGCATCGTAAAAGGAGTTCCGTGAGTCGTTAAGAAAATAAAGAATTTCCGGGAGGACGAGAATACGTTCGGTCCAGACGGTAGCGAAGGCGATCTGTGTTGATCGTTCGAAGTAGGTTGAACGGAAGCAGAGCTTTCCTCCAGAAGAAGCATATATAGGCGAGAACCCGTGCACGGGAAGACGAATTACAGAAAAGGGAGAAGAGCAGAGCGCTGCACGGGTGAGCCAGAGTGAAATGTGACAGGGACTCGTGGAATCCGCGTGTGAAACCTGATAACAGGCCGTCTAAATAAGGAGCTGGCTCCCCTCCCCTTTGCGGATCCGCACGAGCGAGGAGCAGAGCTTATCACTGCCATTTTAAATGCCCCCGTGAGTAGTCGGCTTATCTCGCGGACACATCTCTTGCCAAACTTTCTCCCGTGGCACGCGCACACACATGCACACAGGTACACGCACGGTAACACATATACGGGTCGTACACACACGCATACAAAAATACAAATATATACATACACACACGCGCACGCACGCACGCACACACATGTATCTACGGACACACACGCACCCTTGGGAGACGGCGAACGTCGGAAAGAGACGGAACACGACGTAGACGAGGACGGACGAGGCGAGACGAAGCGAGAGTGATGGGAGAGCACGCGAGAGAGAGGGAGACACGGTGATAATGCGAGCGACCACAGATGGTCGCGTCTTGATTTATCGGTATCGCGAGCGCACGAGGACCCGGTGAAAACTCGGGAAACAGGACTCACCGTGATCGAGAGGCACGTCAGTATCTTGTCGGCGAAGTTTCGCTGGGCGCCCTCCTCCTCGAATATGGACAATTTGACACCGTCCGACGATAAACAAAGGCGACACAGCTCGTAGAACTTGGGCGGTACATCGAACATAATTGTGAGCTCCGGCTACGTTGCGCCCTGCGTAAAGCGCGAGTCATCAAGAGGTAGACTCTTTCCTTGGCCGACGTACTATCTTTCTCCACTGCCACTACGCGTTTAGCGACGAGGAAGGGTACGCGATCACTTATCACAGTCACCGCCGCGGCTCATTGTCAGCGGCACAGTACATACGATCATACACTCTCGATTCTAGATAGAAAGGAGACTACCATCCGGTCCAGGCGACCTCTGCTCACGCGATGCTCCAGACGCGACAGTTCGACAAGCTACGCGATCCAACTGTATCGCGCATGCGTCCGTAAGTAGGAACTTTGACTGCCATGTCACCCGTATACACCAGACTCCCTCTTATCCGATCTTCATTTAACCGATAAAATTAATCGTTCGGTGTAAGGGTGAAATTATTTTCCACGAAGACAAAATAGAGATTATTTCGCTGCACGTGTAAAGAGTAGCAAATTAAATGGTGGTAGAATACCATTTGTTAGAAAAACTAATTTTCAAAGGACTACTAAATAATCAGCAGTAGGTAAAGAGTTGATAGGGTTATCAAATTAATGATAATAAATGTTACCTTTTAAATATTGCTGTATTTTCTAATGTTTTCAGTTTTTCAATCCGTCTTTCTTTTTTTATCCGATAGCCCGATGAAATAAAAGGAAATAAAAATATGTACTAAGGTGTGAAGGTCGTCCTATTTAGATATATGGTCATTAAAGGTTCCGACAAGAGTTTCTTATCTAGTATGTTATGCATTTACGGTTTCGATTCTCGATCATCGCTACTTGGTGGCGCTCGAATACCCGTGGAACCATTTTAAAACTGAAATGAAAAGCAATGGAAAATTGTAAACAATATTTTAGACATTTAATATTTACGAATATTCTTCAAACTGTTGCTCATTTTAAAGAAATAATCATTAAAACTTTGTGACCATTCTTCTCGTATAAACACCGATAAAAAGGTAATAATTGGAACCGCTTCGTTTGACATTCTCAATTTATTTTCCTTCGACGATTTCTGAGGATCTAGTCGTTCGTTTATCGATTAGAAGTTCTCTAAAATAAAGGGACAATATTATATTTCGATAACAATCACGTATCGGATGTATTAAGATTTCGTCTGAAATATTTTAGTAAACCAACAATAGCGTTATCGGTACTTAATTTCACCAGAGTCCTTGCATTCCCGCGATCAAACACCGCGCCATCTTTCTTCTACCATTTTTCTGGACCGTCTGATTTTCCTGTTACACTTGTTATGTAATTTAGCTCGCGAAAAGTGCAAGAGAGATGCTATCGGTGTCTGTAAACACCGGATCGAAACAAGGAAATCCAATTAAAGTTTTCTAATTAATCTTACTATTAATCTTAGATAACGATTCAGATCGTTTCGATCGTGGAGACTGATACGCGTTCCAGTTTTCGGATTACGTCGTTAAACTTATTTATATTCGCGTAACAGATACTTCTTTCTCGTTTCTATGCACCTTGTAAAAGGTAACTAGTAACTGTACTTTTGCATCGCGGACGATGAATTCAGGATAAAGAGGATTCTCTGAACATGAAACCAGTTGAAAATTTACCGCTAAGACGGTAGAGAACGATGATTCCTGATCGCATCTCCTGGAAATCAGTATATCTCCGTGGCAAATGATTTCGATAGATGATGCTATTCTTTTGCCCGTGATGTAACGCGAGACAAATGTATTATTAGTCAGGAATTGGACAACGGAATTGTCAGGAATTATACGTTGAAACGATGGCCTACTGGTATGGTATTGTAAAAATGATAAAAAATTTTAATTGAGCATCGATTGCTCCAATGTCACGCATTAATCGGAAATCAGTAAGCGAATCGATGGGAAAACCTGTTTCTTATCACGCGTCATTTTACTAGGAATTTCATTACATCGAATAAGTAGCCCAACCCATAAATAAATCAGGCAAACGGGGGGAATGACTAACGCAAGATTACGCGACCCATCGGCCACTTTCGGCCCACGCTATTTTATCACGCGTTTAATCCGATCTTCGTACGTATAAGGTTATGATACAACGGTCCATGGTTTCCGCGTCATATCCTAACTGTTTATACAATGCGCTATCAATTGTAAAACGATATTTAATTGCAGTTTATTACCGTTTCTTACGCCACTCTACTTCCGTTTTTAAATGTATTCTTACTGCTAAACGCGATCATGGAGTTGCTCGTACCATGCATTTATATATCAACATATAGCTTTTATTATTATTATTTATAACAATATTTACATAAATATACAGATGACACACATTTCAGCAAATGCGTAGTCGAATCACACAGATTGCCAGGCAAAGGTGGAATTGTACTAGGCAACAATTGAATAGTCACCTTTCCTTTTAATAAACTATACTTATTTTAGTCTGCCTTGAAAGTATTTGATATTTTAAGAAACGAAAAATGTGAAAAATAAATCAAGGCTCGTTTATGCATGCCGTTTCTTCATGCTGAGCTTCATTTCTCTGTTCTGGCATTAGACATCATGAATATTAATCAAAGATGAGTAATTCTACCATATGTACACTCCCGGCATAGAAACATGATGCACTGGAAAAAATAGTCTTATCAATGAGTTACTGTCTTCGTGAGAATAGTAACTATAAATAAACATCCTTCTTGGTAAATCTTTATAAAAGTTCCGGAACTGAAAGACACATGTCGAATTTCGTTGAAAACGGTGCACTACGAAAAATTTTATAGTAATATATAAAATCTTTTTCTAATTTTTCAAATATTACGGTAGAAAAAATTAAAGATATAAATTGATTATAAAAATACCAGAGAATTCCATTCTTATCATAAAATGTTATCAATTGTCGTATGTATTCGGAGATTCGATTCAGAGTATTAAAAAGGAATGTTCCGTTTCGAAATCATAAAGAAAAGTATACCTCTTTCATGATATACGCTCACAATAGCAACACAGAATTGTGCCAAATATACACAGTCTCATTCATTTGCCGAAAATATATACATTTTAAATGGACGCGATTCACCTTTGCTGAATAACGTTTTGTGAGGTATATACTGTACACGTTGCATGTATGAGGTCGCAAAAGAACTTAAGTAAAATAACATTTACCAGAATATATCTATCATTAAACTTATATCACAATTCGCTTTTAATTGTCTCCCTTCAAGAAATGTTTTGCCGTGGAATAGCCTTCTCCGTTTCAGTGCTATTCATTTGACTATCTAACTCGTGTAACCTAATAGTCCTATAATATTTCCTATATTTCTTCCTAATAAGTTTCACTTTACGTTGATCATTTCTGAGATCGTTGGTGGAGCCTAACATCAAATGTATGTCCTTAATATGCGCTAATTTCGACAATATGATTTTCCTCTTGATCTTAGCACTTTTCCTTCCCAATAAGTTAACGTGCCTGATAAACTTTCGATAATCCCGGAGCAATCGTTCAATGATATCTAAGCACAGCCAACGTGTCCGAGCAATGCACGTGTCTGGTTGCTCACCAGCTCCAGACTCGCATATATTTACAAGAGCTTCGACGTGCGAGTCTCCGTCCAAATTCGCCAAGACGAAGTTAACAAGATTAGGAATGGTAATTGGCAGAGAAAATGGATACACCGTGCTATCCTCTTTTCTGAAATAATTTAGAATTAAGCATATCGCAGAATTCGATTAAATCGACCGCGTTATAATTACCTTTTGACAGGAAAAAATAGAATGGATGGGAATCGATTTATATTATACTCCCACGGTAAATCATTGTTATCACCGTCAACCCTGACGAATAGAAGATGATCCATTTTACGTAGATAATGAGCCACTGTTAAATATGTATATGAAATCGCACTACAAAATGCACAATAAGGAGAATGGTACATCACAACCACATCCTGCACACGTAAAGATCGTTAGATTTAATAAATGTTCTAATTACGTTTTTACTTCGTAACATTGTGTGTTAATTTTGTCGCCTTATTTACCTTCGTTGGATCTAAAATCGTGTCTAAGAAGGTTTCTGTCGTTAACTCTGGTATACACATGCTCCGCGCGTCTTTTGTTTCGCAAGTAACATTGCTTTTGAACTTCTGAGCGTAACGTCTCGAGTTACTTGAGCGTAGAGTCCGTTGTAAAAAACCTTGTGTATAATTATTTATAAGTTGTATAAGGGTATATCGATTGAAATCGTCCTGTAGGACATATTGACTTTCGTGCTACAGCAAAGAAAAAAAAAGAAAAGAAATCATTAAACCCATTAATAATATTCTTAAATCACGATATCAAAAATATCACATATGCTGGACTTACAGCAGCATCTAATATAACGACAGCAGTCTTATCTTTTCGTTTCAAAACATCTATTCCAAGAGCTTCCGCGAAATGAAAGTAGTGTAAACTATCGAATGCTATTAGGGCCAGTGACGTATTTGTTTTGCACGCCGACTTTGTCAAATTTATATCCCGTTGGTCGTGGTAATCATGTGGAAATATAGGCTGATGATATTTGTCTGCAGTTATCCACCTTTTACACTCTTGTATTAAGTAATTTTGCTTCAAAGCGTCCGCAGATTGTGCATCATATTCGTTCCCAGTGAATGACGACGCTTTCTGTTTCTGACTAACAAATGAGAATGAAAGCAATAACAGCTGACAAGTATTGTCTAACGCATAAACATTTTTATACCTTTTAAATTTAAAACCTTGTTGTAACTTTGCAGGTACTAGAGCTTTCTTACAGCAAACGTCGTTTTTCTCTTGTAGATCCTCCACGATAGAAACTTTAAAAATATCTGCACGTTTACACATGTGGCCTAATTTATCCGAGTTTATCCTACAAACGGATGTTTCCCTCTCTATGATCTTCGGTACGTCTTTTTTACACGAAGAACATTTATTTATTACAATATTAGCACAACAACTATCATTGATCCATCGTTGGATAGAAAGATTAACGACCGACTCGTTGTTCAATTGATTTTTTTTCTCCTTCAGGATCTTCGTACATTGTCTGTTTCTCTCAGTGTGCCTATTAATAGCAGTGCGGCGATTAAAACCGAGCCGGACGGAGATATCTTTAGCCAAGAGACTGTCCTCACAGTTATAATGTTGAAGCCCCACTTCTTTAATCTGAAACATCGATCAAATTTGTATTTTACATCTTCAGCGATGAGAAATGTTTACTACGTTACTACCCACCAAATTGTAATTGTAATTTTCAATGTGTAAAGGATTACGAGGTGTGAAGAGAAAAAGTACAGGCCCTGCTTTCAAATATGGTGCTAAAGTGAGTGCTTTTACCCCAGGGGGCTCTATCCATGATACTGGTTGATGAATGGAGCTCCAAATCCAATTTAATAAATTTTCGGAAGTCCATTCAGAGTCTTCTGGATACCTCTAAACATTTGAATTCTCAAACTCATTTAATCATCCTATATATGCAAATGTTTCTGCTTTATGTATCCCGTATTAATATGGTTTTCTTTATCAAACATTTTCCTGTACTTACAAGAGACTCATTCCAGTTCATCAAATCTGCAGATGGAAATTTGTATACCTTGTGATCTCTTTCACTGGCTAATGCACTGGTAACAATTGCAAACACCCATTCTCTGTAAGGATCATTTTCTAAAGCATTAATAGCAGCCTTGTGAAATTCTTTGTAACCAGGAGTTCTGTCTAACCTTGTAAAATTAAAATATCCTACTACCACAGCCTGCAAACAGTGCATATAGGTGATTACACGTTACTTGTAAAAATAATTTACATTGATTAATTACTTATTCGTATTTACATCATAATTCACAAGTAAGTCTATCAGCTGATCTGGATGAGTGATCCTAATTATTGGATTCATTGCTGCATGAAGAAAACGAATCATGTACTGCGAAGTACGAATGCCTGTGTACTGTACACCAGATTCTCTTGATGGATAAAGCATCAAGAGCGGGTATCTTTGAATTTTAAACTTTGCTCTACATTCTGAACTTGGATGCCAGCAGTTAACAGCGGCAAAGAATATCTGAAACAGCAACATTAATGATTGCTTTATCTATAAACTGTCTTTGAGACCAACAATACATACCTGTGAATCATAATACTCAACGACCTTCTCAAACTCTGGACGCATAGTGTGACTCTCAGCATCCCATGGGGCATAATACATAACAAAACTTAAATCTGCTTGATGCACCCTCTCTATCACTGCTCCCATATCACCTTTATAAAAATCTAGCACAATTGAACTATGATTAAAAAATGGCTTGGCTATAGGCGGCTTCGACACCTTAGGCGACCTAAAAATAGAACCACAGAATTCCATTGTGAACCTTTAAAAATAGAAAGAAAAAAACAACAAAATATTAAAATTATAAAACCACAAATTGTGGATCTATTGGCAACCATCTGCTCGGTACGAAAAGTTATCAACAGACCAATCTATCTATGCAAATTTCTCTTTTTATAATTATTTTCAACAAATTAAAGTAAAGCGAAAATTTCTTCTCGAAACCCGCTGATCTGCCGCAACAAAAATAAAGTAAAGATCTGATTAAATTTCTCTGTATTTTTCGATTTTGTTTACATCGTAAATGCATAAAGATTCGTGGTGTAATAATTCCAACATAACCTAAAACTTACGAACTATGCAACGCGGTCAAGGCGGTGACAGTGACCGCGAGGAAAAAACAGATTTCTTTGGCGTAGGAGAACATTTTGCTGGCCAGCTTCTCTTCTATCGCAAGCCTCTGGTTCGACTCCTTAGCCACGTCGTTACTTCCTGAGTCCGGTGCGACCGTGTGCGAGTTATCAGCATTTCTTGGCGTGCTTGCTTCCAGCTCTTCCTTCGACATTATCCGTGACAACCGAAAGGAAATTAAGGGACGAGAATATCGCCGCGCGTTACAACCTCATCACACTCTCCTCATTTACTCGATTTGGTCGGTCGAGTCGTTGCTTATTTAATTAAAAGTACCTAATTAGCTGGGTTTTTCGTGGTTCTCTATTGAGCCACCTGTATTTTCATATCAAGGTACTCTACGCTGACGTGTATACATCATGCGGCGAATTCCGGTACTAATGAACGATGCTACTTTTAAATATAAACTATCATTACAATTCCCGAGAAACGTTCGAACGTTTAAAATGCTTCCAACTTGCAAATTGTTGAGACGCAGATATGCAACGGATACCATTTAAATTTCTATTTGAATTTGTTAAACTTTCGGAACATGAATGTAAACAAATCAGTACCATGATCCACCACATGGTGTGTAAGTCGTGTTAGTGTTTATACAGCATCTACAGTCGATGTAAAAAGTATTCGTGTACTTATTAAAACCAGATGTTTTTTTGTTTCAAAATTAGACTGAATAGTTTGATCTATAGGTACAGCTTGACCTTTACTTTTCCCATCGCAAATTTCTAGAAAAATTGTTAACACATTGTCTAGTAAGCGAATCCTTCTAACATGTAAAAAAACTCAAGTCATTTGGTTCATTTGAAAAAAAGACTATTCGCTTTTTAAAAAGTGTATGAATATTGTTTACGCTGACTGTATGTGACGTCATCGAGGAGAGCAATGTTATGGTACTTCTAGCCACCCTGATTCCCATGGACTGGAAACAGCTGATTGTTTGACAACATACTACACGCGCCGAACAGAATACAGGACTATAATATTGGATTTATCCGACTGAATCGTTGCGAAATATTGTGTAGTGTAATAATTACGGATGGAGAAACAAATTTTCTCCGAAGTACACGTAAATGTTTCCAGAGCGAAATGATCGAACCTTAGTCATCTGCGAAGATTATTTGTATGGTTGAATATGATAAATAATTCGAGGTGAAGTAAGTTTGTATTTTGGTTTGTAATTTTATTGTTTGTAACGGAGAGAATTGTTATCTTATGGAGGTTTTTTAAGTTATCTAGATACTGTACTACCATGCATATGAAACCGATAGCTTATCAGCGTCTACAGCCAGCTGAAATTGAGACATGTGCACATTGTTGAAGAATTGTTCTGTAATTATAAAAATTACTATAAGGAAAATATTTATAAATCGATTTTGTATTTTTAATAGATTGAGATCATTGTAAAGAAATAACATGAAGAGTCTGTTGATTTTTGTACCAAACAAACTCTGCAAAGAAAAGCCAGGATACCTGTTTGGGAAAGTACTATACGATGAAAATACAGGAGTGAAGAAATTCTATGTTATTGGAATAAGTAGAATAGAGAATTTAGAAATGATAAAGTACAGCAACAATATAATTGGATACTATTCTGGAATAGAACAGAAACGTGGATACGGAGATAAGAAATATGTAGACTGGATTTATATATTTTTACGTCCTAGTACTTCCAAAGAATATAATTACGATTATGGTATAAAGAGTATTACTATAAATAGTAAAAAGATTTCAACCCTAAATTGCCATACAGTTATTACTATATATGATCAAACAGCTCTCAGAGAAACAGAATTGTTGGAACAAAAGACAGCAACTGGAGATCATTTTTACGAACTAATGAAAATTATACAGAATAAACAAGTAGAAGAAGAATTGCAAAAGAAAGGGAAATTTACTTATGTAAAGGAAACTCTCTTGATCTATCACATGTTTCTGTATTTCTATCCAATTCTTTTCCTTAATAAAATAACAAATAAATTGTTACCAATTTTTAAGTATTCTTTCCTTGGCTTGCATGTTCATGGATGGTTAGAAAATGTGAAATGGATGTTGATCACAGTGATAAAAAATAAGAGGTTTACATTGAAAACTGGTAATTATATGTTTGCATTGATAATAGATATGTTACTAGGAATATTTATATTGCAATTATTATTGCACTATTTGGAGCATACATTCCCGTCTCAAATTCTCTTGAATAATGCAGAGGCAAGTTAGAAATTTCATATAGCCATAACAGTAACATATTTTATAAATTCATAACTCTGGATTTAACTTTTTTTACAGAAAGTCGTGACACTACTTAAAGATTTAATTAACTGGTTAATGGGTGCACCAGCTGGATTGAAGTTAAATCATGCCTTGAATAATATGCTTGGAAAATTTTTTCAATATCACATACACTTATGGTGGACATTCTTGATATTTATAAAACCCTTAATGGATTTTGCGTTCGAAGTGTTAGTACTACTTGGAAGATTGGGGGTTACATTTCAAATTGCAATAGCTGCAGATCTTCTAGCTCTTGTCAGCTTTCATGCATACTGCATTTATGTGTATGCTACAAGGTAATTAAATATATAGAACTCAAGTATTTGAGTAGTTGATTAACTGGGGTTTTATGGTAGGCTCTTCAATATTCAATTAAAGGGCATCACAGGATTAGTCCGATTATTCTTAGGGAAGAAAAAGAATCCATTGCGAGGAAGAGTGGACTCTTGTCAGTACCAGCCGGATCAACTATTTGTTGGTACATTGTTGTTCACAATACTTTTGTTCCTTATGCCAACAACATGGGTGTATTATGCAGTTTTCACTACGGTACATAAGCTAGTAAATTATTATTATCACTTTAAAGATAATCATGCATACAGCGAGAGATAATGTAAAATACTTCAACTTAAAGGGGTATATTTATTTTCAAGGCCGTTTTTGCGACAATTTTTTTCTAAAATATGTGTATATTTATAGAAAATGCAAAATAAACCGATTTTTAAAGATGAAAAACTAGAATACCCCCTTAAGGTTACTCATAGATTATTGACTGTAAAATATATATATAATTCATTACAGCTCAGGTTAGCATTGATTGGGTTTGGTGGTTTCCTAACTAGACTGAAATTTTATCTTCAAATTATGCCAGTGTACACATTTTTTAAATGGTTTCTACAGTCTTATAGTACATGCAGTAAGTAAAATAATTTATAGTTAACTATCCTGTTGCTCTGTTTAAATAACATTTCTTTCCACTTAAGGTATTGTCAATATTAAATTACATTTACAACGTGTTGATGGACCAATTATATTAATCATGACAATGGTTGTAGCACCATGGCAACACACATGGAACAAATGTATGCCAGATACAATTGCTCAACACCCACCCATTGAATGGAATAATATAGTAAACAATATAATATGGGGTGAACTGTTGTACCCTCTGTAATTGTTTATTTATAACATTTGTACTACAATAAATATACTTTTTTGTATACTAAATATGCATTTTCTTTTTTTCTATATTAAACATGCACTTTCTAGTAAAGTTTAGTATATTCTTTTCTAGCTTTAGATTCGTTTTTTTTGATTCCATAAAGGAACTCTTGCACTTCTGGATCCATGTTACCTTTAATTTTTTCATCTATATCATTTTCCTCTCTAAGTACACAGAAATAAAGAAGGAAAGCAACTATACTTAGTGAAACAATCATTCCTTGGTACTGTGGCCCATCAAAAGTTAAACCATTAGCTGGCCATGTAGCTGCCTTAGAAGTTGAATATGGAATGGGTGCGTTAAGTTCATCTTCATCTTTTTCTGTATCTTTGGAAGTCTTCTTCACATGAGTAGTCGCACACCTAAAAAATAATAAATAAATTCGCCAATGATATAAAAGAAATTATACAATACCTATTGTATTTGTGGGAATATTTATATTTACAAAATTTAAAAAGAAAATATTTGTTTCGGTTTATAACCTCAATGATAAATAAATTGATAAAACATAAAATCGTAACACGTTTGAGTATACCTTTTTAACAGCGACTTAATACCAGTAGGCCGTAAGGCACCTTCAATTATCTTTATACGCAACATTTTTTAACCAACGTGAGGTTTGATTCGATCTATCTTGTAATGATAAAAAACCTCTCTGCTCTCGCGTAATAAATATGTCTATATACTTGCACTCGATCACAACATATACGTAATTAAATTTTGCGTTAAACTATTTCTATTCTTAAATAACAGCCTTTTATTACGGCCCGGGCTGATGTCATCGCTCCTATGCTTCTTTTTTTATGAACAAACAATTCTTTCTGATTGTGGTGTCGACGCACATATTCTTGTTTCTTCTGTATCACAAGTTTGAGCATCCACATGTACTTGCGGCGATAATCAATTTTAAAAACGGATAAAAATTCTTTATATTTTCTTGTACATATTATTTAATGTTTAACAAATAACAGTTTCAAAAATTTTACCTAAACGTTGCAAATTCATCGTTACGTTCTTACATAAAACGAATAATTGAAACGTGCATGCGATGGGATCTGATGGTACGTCAGAAGTTGAGGTTAAAAATCCGAAGTTACGAAAAAGGAATAAAAAAAAAAATAAATTGGAAGGTGAATATCCAAAAATTTTCGTTTACTAATAATCATTTTTTATCTTACATGTTGTGCAAATGACATTAACGCTATCACGAATTGTTTGTAAAATTAGATTTCGGTAAAATTATGTCTAATACTCGATGTTGAAAAAAAATCTTCTAATTACTATTTTGCAGACCTTATAAATGAAATTCTATTGCAGATGTATCAGACAACAACGTCGACCAAATACAAGAAAGTAATGAGCAAAGAGTAATACAGAAAAAAAGAAGGAAAAGAAAACAGAAGTCGAATAGCAGCCATAATGGCACCAATAACGAGGAAAATGATGAGGAAGAAAATAATTTTGTTGGTGTACAAACAAATAAGAGCGAACAAGATTCGAGTGAAGAAGTAATCTCCCCGAAAAAACTTCAAAGATCAACGTAAAGTATTCTTATTTACATTGTTGTTTCCAGGTTTCAAACTACTGAAATTTTCCTGCAATCTTTTTAATTTCAGCATGACTAATGCAGAAAGCGACCCAGACAATATAGAAACAGAGGAGAGCGAAGTGAAGAAGCCAAAGCAATCTTCCAAGAGGCAACTAAAAAAGGAAAAGGCTGAGAAGAGAGAAAATGAGAAGAGAGAGGCCCATAGACTGGACATAATCAACAAGGGACTGACCTATGTTTCAAAGGTGTTTTATCAAAATTCTAGTTACGACGAATCCAGGAACATTCTTAATTAGTATTTTATCTTTGCAGTGGAAACATGCAAGAAGCGAATGGAAATTTGAGAAGCTGAAACAAATTTGGTTAATAGATAACTTATTAGATGAAACTTGCATTCCAGACGACATTTTCCCTACAGTTTTAGAATATTTTGAGGGCTGCAAAGGAATGGCAAGGGAACAACTTTTAAAAAAGGGAATGGACGTTATAAAGAAAATAGAGGAGAACGGGGAGAACAAAGATGAAATGGAGACTGTTGCTTATCAAAGGGCAAGACAGCTTTTACAAGCTTTACCCACTGAAACATAATTAGCTCAGAGAACATATTAAAAAGAATGTCAGATCATTTTGTATTTTGCATTCATTAATGATCATTAGATGTACTAGCAAAATTAAATGTCAAATGTTACATTTCCAAATCGTTTTTAATTGTATGTGTATTATAAATTTTTAGTTGTTCGTTTTACATTGTGCAATAACATCTTTGCATTTGAAACTCATAAATTTTGTTGTACATGTAACTGTATTAAGTATTTGTAAATAATAAAATTTATCAGTTTATTACACGTACAAGATTTTATTTAACAATTTTAATAATTTCCTATAAACTAATAGTTTATACAGTATAATAAGGGCTATACACTGTTAAAAAGTTCCATTTTGTACTTATTAACAGGGAAATATCCTTGTACATAGATTTATACAAGCATCAACTACAGGATATTTCGATCTTGATCATTATTAAAATTACATTACTGCGTATACTTATCCACAAACTGTTTAAGCTTATCTACATCTTGAAGACCAACAATTCGATCTAAAACCTTTCCGTCCTTCATAGCAATTAATACTGGTACAGAGCCAACCTGTATACAAATATAATCTTTATAATATATGTATATATATATACACATATACATATTATACATACTATTTCACATTTCCATCTTCTACTAATACTTTGTTTTGTATACCTTACTAAAATTTTATTTACTTTGTTAACCATTTCTTCTAAGATTAATATTTATAAAAATATTATGAAGACAACCGTCGACAGTTCTTTTTAGACCTAGACATTTTTATACTAATATTTACGTGAAAGTGGTCTTTTAATTTATTTCTGTTGTTTTCCTTGTGTTTTTCCTAGTTGAAGTGTTTAATGCATCAAATTGTTTAACCTTTAAATACTGACCTCATAGTCCAAAGCCAAGTCACTGTTTTCGTCAATGTCAACTTTTGCTAACAAAACTTTTCCCTGTTTTTCCGCGATTACGGATTCTATGCGTGGCGTGAGCATGCGGCAGGGATTACACCATCTGTAATGAAGATTGCACGCATTAGAGGTTATCGTCTACAGAAATAAATTTAAACGACGAAATCATAGATATTCACGTACGTTGCAAAGAAGTCAATGATCACAGGCACCTTGGAGTTCTTCACACGATCGTTAAAATCTTGTGGATCCTGAACTTTAAAGGCTGTCGAGTCTGTTTGCGCTTGAGCCGGTGCGTTTGCGAAAGCTCTGCTCCCCAGAGCAATACGGATAGTCCTAACTCCTGTGCGCAACATTGTTTCTTATGTCTCTTCAGCACAAAATGGTAACAACGAATAATATTTGACACGACAACGCTGTTGTTATAAACGTTCTCTAAAACGTGATATACGATGTGTGTCTATATCTAACCTATTCTCTAACAATTACACTGTCGATAAAGTAGGTTACATCAGAAACGGGTGGCAGTACCAACATTGTAAACCGAGAATATGCGTTTTCAAATTTTACAATCCGAGGTAACCAGTTCGATTTCATTTTTCGAAATCGATTAACGTTCAAAGGAATCTTCAGGGATCCTACAATGTAAGAATTTATTTACAGTATCGATGCATATTCGTAAATTAAATTTATATTATTCGCTATTCCGTTACATTACCTGAAAAGATAAAAGATTTCTCGCGGTTTCTATTCAACTATTTATCATACCGATTTTCTAGGTTAGAATTATAGAAATAATCGTTTACGTAATCGGGGGAAGCTCGGTCTTCGCTGCAAGGAAATAGTGTACCCTAAGGGGTTGGACATGTTTCAAAGCTTGTTTCGCGGAACCGGATAATTTAATTCGGGATTCCGTGCAGGTCTACATTCAGAAATCCTCTCAGCTGTTCCACTTTCGTTTTCGACTGTCACATTTGAACCACGACAATGGTGTCGCAATCATTCGGACACGCGTCACGCATCGTGACACCTAAGGACAACGTATTGTCTACGCCCGGAAACGCATTTGCGACACATTAAACGCATTATCGACCGAGCAACAGCCAGGAACCTCTGTGCTCGGCTTGTAAAGACTTTTGCCGCGCGTTTAATTACGTTGCCAAAGCGGCCGTGAAGCCGTGTATTATCGTGAGAATTGTGACACTCGTTTCTATTGCTGACATTTCATTTTATTCCTTTTCAGCTGCTGTTCAAATAAACAAAAGAGCGGCTTCGAACCACCTCGACGACCTTCTCAGGAATGATCAACGTTCTTCGTCCCTTCTACGAACAATACAATACCAATTCGGAGCCAT
>CM052092.1:2263624-2293076 GCA_028453745.1 Agapostemon virescens
AAATTGTCTTCTAGAAATTGTCTCCTAGAAAATGTCCCCTAGAAATTGTTTCCTACAAATTGGCTCTTAAAAATTGTCTCCTAGAAATTGTCTTCTAGAAATTGTTTCCTACAAATTGTCTGCTAAAAATTGTCTTCTAGAAATTGTCTCCTAGAAATTGTCTTCTAGAAATTGTCTTTTAGAAAATGTCCCCTAGAAATTGTTTCCTACAAATTGGCTCTTAAAGTTCCAGAAATTTTTCAGGTTGTTCGTTTGGCAGTTAAAGTGCTAATTTAGATTTGTAGGTTGAACATTCCGCTCGTAGAAAAATAAAGCATCCATCGTCTGGTAGAATTGCTTCAACTTCGTATGTATCCGGCAGAGTCCTCAGCAACCGGTGGCCGTTCTAAAAATCACCGAAGTTCAAAATGAGAAATATCTTGTTGCATCGGCAAGATTTGTTTAAGAAAAAAAAAAAAGAAGAGTAAACCTGCGATTACGTCTGGCCCGATGACTCATGAGATACGGTGAGAGAAAAAAAAAGAGGAGACGCCACTGGTCGTTCGCATCTGCAACAAATGATGTCAGCCGCCAATGGGAAGAATATTAAACGCGTTTGACTCATAGGCGAAGTTCGGTGTTCGCAGCTCGTTCAAGGCGGTTTCTATTCGCTTGTCGGATGATTAAGCGCTAAACCGAAAGTCCAAGCAGACTGGTCGATCGACCGGTTCGTCTCTAGCCCCTGGTATACACTTCTGGCTAGGATTGAATCGGTGCAACCATACCGGGACAGTTGACGAATCAATAAACCCTGGGATTAATGCGAAGAGACTTCCGAATGGAAAGAGAAAAGAAGGATCGCATTAATCCGGAGTACCGAGCTGATCGGGAGGCTTGCCGTACTGCCTTTCTTTTTGTCGGGCTGATAATTCTTAATCTGTTAACCGAGCGGCGAGTTATTTCGTCGATAATATTCATTCGCATCCTTCTCATTCCCGTACGTGTACTTCTTCTTTCGACAGCATTTTGCCTCTGGTGCAAAAATATATAAATGATTGTTAAGCATATCGTACATCGGAATTCACAATGCGATTCTTTGTGCAAATTTAGTGCTTGCGTCGGCTGCAGTGAATAATAACCATGTAAAATGCTCGTTATTTCTTTGATAATATTGGACATGATATATTGGCATTTTTAACACATTAAGCGCGGAGCAATTTTGTTTAACTTATCATACTTTTTATTGCACTTTAAATGGAAAGCTGCAGGTGTGCATAAGCAATAGGCTTGCTTACGCCATTTGCGTTCTTCTGTTTCAATAAAATCTATTGAAGTACTGTGAATATTTTTTAATACTATATACAATACCTATTTAATATCATATATGATATATAGTGAATATTATATATAATATAATGTAGTATCATATAATATATAAAATATAATATTGTATCATATAATATATAGTATAATATACTATCACATAATATATAATATAATATAATATCATATCATATCATGCAATATAATATAATATCATATCACAGAATATATAATATAATATCATATCATATAACGTATAGTATAATATAATATAATATCATATAATACATAAAATATAATATATATTTAATATTATATTATATATAATATAATATTATAATGTAGTATTTACAAAGTATAATGTTGGGTTGTCCGAAATGTTCGTGCCCATTTACTCATTGGAAATCAGTTATTTATCTATTCGTTTTAGTATATATTTATTAAAAATAAAAATTAATTGGCACGAACTTTTCGGATAACCAAATATATAAAATATGATATAATATATATTCAATATTATATACAACATATAGAGTTGTATATAATATATACATGTAAACTTGCTATAGCCAGTCCCAAGAGACTGTGAAGAGAATAATTAACAGTTAGCAGGTTGATCGAAAATTCGAGAATGTCGACAGAATTCTAGTTGAAGGCAGCCGTTGACTGTCCGTTGGACGTTGGGAACGGGTGTCAACGGTGCACACCAAAGTGTTTTATTGTCGATTAGGTTTACGAGTGCGCTTCCTTCCCGGCGGGACCGGTCCCCGTTGATTTCGTCGAGGATTTCGCTCGGTCGAGTCAAATCACAGCTTGATTTTCGTATTGGTTAGGTTCGCATGGGACTGCATCCTGTTTTCTGGGCAGCGTGAACAATCGTTGGAAAGATTCCATTCTAATGGTGATCCAGCCGGTCCTCGACGAACGTAGCGATGGCGAGCATGTGCATGCTAATCACACGCTCGCACAATGGTGGTTTACATAACATTACCTGCAAGCCTGTACACCGAAGATTAATATATTTTCTATAGTTATAAATAACGCAAGAATGTCGGAGAACCTTGACAGAGAGGTTAGGCGAGTCGTTCGAAGCAACTTTTTCCTTTGCGAAAATCTCCGCCTCGGCTTGGTTTAGGAATTATTTAGGAAAAACCGCGGACCAATCAGAGTGCCGCTACGGCGGACGAACTCCGCCTCTGCGACAGGTCCCGTTGAAATGAACGTTGTCGTTGGCTGGGCCGGAATTCGTCCGTGCTGTGGTTGGGTCATGTTTTTCTTCGCAATACCTCTGTATAATTTGTTATGAAAATTGTTAAATTATAATTTAAAATTGTATCTTAAGATTGTACTTCGTTCTTTCTTATATGATTATATTATTGTTACACTATCGTTTTTCACGAGACACATGTGTTTTGTGTAGTTTAGGATATACGTAGGCTTGTGAAGGGTTATGTGTACAGTAAAGTCGCTTTAAATGTCATCATTTCGGTTCCGAATTGTTATACGGTTATGTCGCTTTAACTGCTCGTATAACTACGGGTCAACTGTCACGTGAATTTTGACTGGTGTTTATACACGATAAATACGACGTTCGCTGGTGACATTTAACGCAACTTAACGGTGTTGGTGCTCGCGTCGTAAATGATTGATTACAATGTGTATTAGAGAGCAATACAATTATCGCGTAATCTTTCTATAAATCATGTGTTATTAATAAAAGAAGATAGAGGTTAGAGCAGACCTTGGATTTCCCCTTTCATCGACGCGTTGGGCACATAATTGTTTCCGTTATGTAACAGCATGTTCTCACCTCGTTAAATATCTCGGTGCATCTTCTTCTGGTCTTGCGAAAAGAAGCACCGGTGTTTCTTCATCGACTAATTGATGGAACTCATGGCGGATCTCTCGTTATTAAAAGTAAACGTAATCGGAATTAATAAATATTCCTCGCAAGCGAGAGATGTTTTTAAATATTTTAATCTAACATTTTAATCGGACGTATAATTTTTGTTAATTACTCATTAGCACAACGCGTAAACAAACTCCGGAAAAAAAATAAAATGCATCACTTACCGATCGAAAATTTGAAATTTTCAAACGGGTCAAAAGGTTCTCGGAGATTCTCGAAGATGGCGCCACAAGTTCGAAAAATGTTGCGTGGTCGGTAACATTCGATGAAACAATGTCGACGCATTTTAAAGCAACGTCTCAGCAATTAATATTCGCAGTTGATGCTAATAAAATAGAAGGTATATTTGCTCATGGTGAATCTTAGTTAGACTGGAATTTTTATTTATGGATATTTCCCATCGATTTCTCAGGAAACATTGTAAGATTATCTAAGATAGTGAAAGAACGGGCATTGTTTAAAATAAAAATAATTGTGCAAGTAAACAGAGCCACATTGACACTTTCATAGATAGCAAGATTCGAAGTCTTGATCTAATCTGATTGATACGGCCTTTGTTGATAGAAGACAAAGCTGCATCAATAATAGTATTAAATCTGCAATGGATCACGGGATCATGGAATTATCAACGGTTTCGCTTATGCGAATCAACGGGAATGCGATTCTAAAGGGATATAGGTAGGTACTGTACGCAGCTGCTCTTTAGGGTACGAGGGGTTAGGAAAACGAGATTTCAGGGCCATAAAAATGTTCGACATACTTCTCAAACTTCTCCCTCTTAACTGTACATACTATGAGCGAAATTGTTATATCTTGCTTATTAATTAATGAATACAATTATTACAACTGTAATATTTAATTAAATGAATGGGCAGAATGATATTAATTTTAGTTTCCTTTCTTGGAGAGGGAGAAGGATCCCAAATATAAAATATTAACTCAGAGAATTTAATTCTTTTCAAGATGTTAATGAAAAACCTAAGCTATCAGAGAGTCCCCATATTTCCCAATGGCCACTACAACGGGTAAACTTCTAAAAAAGGTATCTTTTTCATATATATAATATGACACTGTTTAATGTAAGAAATATAAAAATTGATGGCTCACTTTTCTTTTCCAGAAATAACTCGAATAATTCATACAATTTATCCAGGAATTGAATAATATTAAAAACAAATATACATGAAAAAATGTAGTAATTAATATTAGGACACTCTATAGATATTAAAGCCGAACTCGCTCCTATTTTATCGACTGTTGGACTTAAATTGAAAGGCGACGATCGCAGTAGGTGAAACTACCTCGATGAAAATGCATTTTATTAGTAACGTTTGGATAAGCGCCATTGAACGTGCCGCGACGTATGTATACGTTACTCTCTATGTATAGCATTGAATCTCTTTGCCTCCCTCTACACACCCTTCTTTCGTTGCAATCGGCAGCAGGTCTCTTTCTTTTTTATTGATCCTTCAAAGTATTAATAATTCTTGGATCAGTCAAACTATCCTGTCTCTTTAATCCAGTACCATTCTTTACGCTGTAAATTGATAAAAATAAATTTCGAATGCATCAACCCCAAGTTTACAACGGATCCACTTCGGCGCGCGTGCGCACCAGCGATTACCTCGCAGCGCCGTAGTTTCGGTTCTGCAGTAATCGTGTGTGGTGGGGGCAAAGAGGGGCTGGCTCGAACCGGCGGCGCCTGCAGTGACCGGCTGGTGTCCGTGAGCACCCGGGTGTCGAAAAAACGTGGACACGAGCGATCGTACGAATCGAGACGGTGTTTTCCGTCGAAAAGAGATCGTCGCCAAGAGCATCATCAAGTGTCCTCGTCCGAGTCCCGTGGGTGTCGAAAAATAATATCGGTCCGAGTGTCTAGCTCGCTCGCGCGCCTCTGTCTCTCTCTTTCTTTCTCTGTCTATCTCGATCCGTCTGCCTTTCCTGTGCCTGCCCTTTCCCCCAGGCCCCGGTTCATCCGTCTCTCTTTCTTCCTCTCTCTCTGTCTTTCTTTCTCTCTCCGTCGAACGGGGACAGATCGGATACGGCGTGACAGCAATCATCGACTGACTACAACACTGCACGGACACAACCCTTGCGCTCTTTTTTTCCCCAAGGTTCACGCGGTTTTCCATGTCAACGACACGCGCGCTCCTGCCAAGGCCAGCGTGCTACGCCCCGCGCAGAGCAGCCTCCGTCGTCGCCGTCAAGCAACCGCTCCGCGCATCATCGGCCGTGCCCGTCGTCGACGAACCGTCGTCGTCGTCGCCGCCGCCGCCGCCGCCGCGCCCGTTCTCGTTGCCGTTGTCGTCGTCATCGACAACCCGTCGTCGGTGGTCGAAAAGGGCCGGCGAACAGCCGACGCGTACGTGTACAGGCCTATCGGCAGGCTGAGCAGAAGGAGACAGGGCAGCGTCGCTCGCGCCAGCCTGAGATGAGCGACCATGGCTGCATACACTTGAATAATTTCAAAGCAGCCAAGGGTATCCAGCCGTACAAAGTGATACACTCTTATTTCGTGACCAGCACGTCGACCGAGGCACGCGTAAGAAAGGTGCGACTATCTTTTTCTCGCGTGATCCGTGGTCAAGGTTCCGTCTTTGTCTCTCTCGCTTTCCCTTGTACGCTTCACATATATCTCTCTCTCTTTCTCTCTCTCTCTCTCTCTGTCTTCTTCCTTCCCTCTTTCTCTCTGTACATATGTCGCACCTGACGATCAGCCGGCTCGATCGTCTTTTCCTGTTTCATTCTACATTGTGTTATCTCGCCGATTTCGTCACCAGATTCTCCGAGTCGTGTGAACGATAAAAACAGACGGTTCGGAGAATCTGAAACTCTGTCGCAACAACGTGAAACCCGTAGTATCGGGAATCAAGAGATTGTCTTCTTTCTTTGTCGTTCTACAGTTCCCGCTGGCGAGATTCGGTCACGAGCCACGCAAATTGTAGACGGAATGCCTGCAACACACACGAGCGTTGTTTACAGAAATTGCGTGCAATCTTTGCGACCGTTTTTTGTATTGTGTAAAATGAGATATTTTTCCTAGGTTTATTTTTAATCGACCGTCTTATCCTGATATGCATTTCGATTAAACTTTATTTTAGAGAAGCAATAACTTTCGACTTTTCTTTGTATAATTCAGTAAAAAAAGTCGAAAATTTTGGTCCCCTAACGTAAAGTTTAGCTGTTGACAGATTTCGATCGCGTGGGTATCGTTTTTGAATATGTAATTGCTATTAACCGTTCCAGTTTGATTTTCGAAATAAATACGCGTTTACGAAGATGAAAACACAGTTGCGCAGTCATTGAAAACATCGTGAACGGTATAATTTATTTGTTTGGTCTGTACTGTTACTTTCATGGGTGGCCGTGTGTTAAGACGGATTTAAAAATGGCCGCCGCAGGCGATTACTCGGCCGGTACAAAGTTCTGGCAGATTTGTTGCTCGCGCAAAGTAACGGTATTACAGATTTACGATTCTACTGGTACCGTTGCTTTGATGAATGTTTTATTAGGTTTTACAAACCAATGAAATTATGAAATTGCGTCGAATAAACTATATACTTGATATTTTATATGAACACAATATCTCGCAACTTATGTTAAACAATATTTTTATCTTGTCTACGTAACATTTTTTATGTGTTTTTACATACAAAATATTACATAAGCAATTCCCACTTTTTTTTTAGGCTGTAAGCTGTTTATGTCATACATGTAAAACATATAAGGATCGTCTTCATTCTTGTCTTCACTGCATATTCTTTGGCTGCTATGTAAAAGGTCACATACAGGAACATGCAAAGACGAAAAAGCATTTCTTAGGTAATTTTGGGTAAAATACAATATATTATGTTTAACAAATCATTTTCTGAATTCTTCTATAAATGTTATATTGCAGCTGTGGATCTTTGTTATGGAAATATCTTGTGCTTCCAATGTGGAGATTACGTATACGATAGGGAGTTATTGGCTGTTGCCAAGGCACAGTGGAGCGAATCTGCTAAATCACTGAGCTTTGGAGAATTTTATCGAGCATGGGAACCTACACAAATAGAGGCAGATTTGTTAAGGAAACATCCACGCAGAAGGCGCGTGGTAGAAAATTCCACTATAGGTAATAACTGCAATGAGACGAAATGCATAAATCTATTATGCAAAGGTGAAATCAAGGAAGAAATACAACATATACTATATATATACTTTAACCCAGACCTACAAACTTTCAGGTCTGAGAGGACTTATAAATCTCGGAAGTACATGTTTCATGAACTGCATTGTACAGGCCCTCATTCACACGCCGCTGTTGAGAGATTATTTTCTTGCTGACCGTCATCACTGCCCACAGCCGAGCCGCTGCCTAGTCTGCGAAGTGTCCCATCTTTTTCAGGAATTTTATTCTGGTAGCAAAGCACCGTTGACGCTTCACAAGCTTCTTCATTTAATATGGACACACGCCAGACATTTAGCAGGTTACGAACAACAGGATGCCCACGAGTTCTTTATAGCCACACTCGACGTTTTGCACAGGCATTGCGAGGCAGCGCCGATTCTAGTAAAAGATAATCCGCATCATTGCAATTGTATCATCGATCAGATCTTTACTGGTGGGCTACAGAGCGACGTAGTTTGTCAAGCATGCAAGTATGGCATAAAATTTACCGTTCCTTACAGGGTGTAAAACTGGATATGTTGACTATTTAATCTCCCTGTGGTGGGGATAAAATATTAAGATAAAAAATATGTCATCAGGATACTTTATAATGTCGAGCATTCAGCTTTACACCCTGAATATTAAACAGTACAATGAAAAGAATTGTCCGCTAATGTAATCGTTTTGTAGCGGCGTGTCGACTACCATAGATCCGTTTTGGGATATATCATTGGACCTGGGTCCAGCGGCTAGCGCGTCGGGTTCGGACAGTTCTGATCCTCCTACCTCATTGTTGGATTGCCTGGAAAGGTTCACGCGAGCAGAACATTTGGGATCTAGCGCTAAAATCAAATGTAGTAATTGTCAAACCTACCAAGAGAGCACCAAGCAACTGACGATGAAGCAACTTCCTATCGTGGCCAGTTTTCACTTAAAACGATTCGAGCACTCTAGCATACAGGACAAGAAGATCTCCACGTTCATCTCGTTCCCGGAACAATTGGACATGACACCTTTTATGTCACACAGACGGAATGGCAACAACAATAGCTCGATGATGGATGGCCTGCCAAAGAACGGGGAAGACACGGCGTTCAGCGACAACAGATACTCGTTGTTTGCGGTGATAAATCACGAAGGTTCTTTGGAGACTGGACACTACACTGCCTTTATACGGCAGCAAAGAGATCAATGGTTTAAATGCGACGATCATTTAATCACGAGGGCAAGACTAAAAGACGTCTTGACTAGTGAGGGGTGAGTCCGCGGCACTGGCCAATCAGTCCGCAGTTAGTATTATTACCAAGGATCCAGTGAAAAAACCTTTCCTTTTCAGGTATCTTCTTTTTTATCATAAACAAATTTTGGAGTACGGTCGAAACGCCAAGGTGTAAAACATTAGATCATGTAATTAATTTATTTATCACGACGAATCATGGGCGATAGAGTTAAGTCCTTTAGCATCCTAAGAGATATACAAACGAACAGGTTAATCCTGTTCTGGACACTATATCTCAGAGATTTCGTCCGATCTATGCAAATTTGATTTTGTCGGTCGGACACGCATGAACTGTGCGACAGAAAAGTATATATTAACAAAGAGAAAAAAAATAATGAAAAAAACGAAAGCAAGGGCCTCAGAGAATGAAATTTCGTATCGATGAATGAAAATAATGATAGACGAAGATATATTCAAAATTCGAAGAGTAAATTAACGAATCTATTATTATTACACTTTGATCGTGAGATTGCGAAGAGATAAAACTAGAAATTAATCACTGTTGCGAAAAAAAAAGTATACATAGTCAAGATCGACGAGGTGTCGTTCTATTAGTATAAATGTTTGTCGTGATGTTCGAACTTTTAATTGTGAACATTCTGCAGAGTGTTAAAGATGTAAGGAGATCATCGTGTTCGCTGTAACTTCTCGTTTCACTATTCTATATTTTTCTTTTTCACCGTTATGGTCCGCGTTTGACGAAATATTTAGGCTGGCGCACACGGCGATCGATTTCCCTGTTCTCGTGTCCTAAAATAACGTAAGCGTAGTTTTTAAGATTAGCTCAATTTTTTTAAACGACCGATCGCATTTTTGTATATCGCTGACTGTTATTATATTCCTGCCCTGACACTTGTATACACGAGACACCAAGGATGGATCACACGGTCATGATACTTTTCTCTAATCAATGATTTTCACATGTTCCTATGAAATTCTTAATAACTTCTAGATTACGTTGAAATTATTCTTTGACATAATTTGTCGTGTCAGCCATCCTTCGGTGAATCAATTTTGTACAAACGAAGTAACATATTAAAAAAGAAAATGAACGGATAACATTATCCAAAAAAAGGCGAATTATTTCGCGTGACTGTGTATAATAAAAGATCATTGTTTGACATATTTCTTTCTGGTTGCTCGTTTCACCTTTTTTTTTATCAACGATTCAAAATTCATTGTTTTTTGCACGTCAAAGTCTACAAAAAGTGCCAACCGAACGCACTTCTAGTTTTTAATTTGTTGCTTGTCTACATTATCGTAACACTCTACTTTGTCGTAAGTTTCTGTTGGGTATAGACACGAGTATTTTCACTACATTTTGCTAAATTCTTGAATTTGTTCTACGATAATCGCCTACGCTAACGTTAACAATACTAAAAGATTACAGCGTTATTTTGAAGCATATTGTTGTCTTGATAAAAAAGTAGTGAAGTACTTGTTGCTACATCCAGTGTATTGTGTTCACTAAAATTTCGTGTACATATTTCATTAAGACGCCAAGCCCTGTACAATCTGTTCGGTGTTATACGATATCTGAAATTGGTTACCGAAGAGGAAAAACATTGTACAATCCTCCGTAAAAGTGTCAAGATCCTATCAAAACTTCTAAGTATACTAATCTAAAAGAAAATTGGAAAAACTTCCGACTTGCGAATCAGTGTATAGAAACATAAGAGAGAAACGAAGCAAATGGTACACACATGGAGAGAAGATGTCCTAAATATTGTCATTGTGTAACGTACTCGTCGATCATTCGCAAGCTGCACATGTGCGCCCATTCTCAAGATGTACCGTTTTTGACATGACCAATAATATTGTATGTCTGAGAATTAATATTACGCGTACAGTTGTAACGCGTTTTGTATAAGGCTGAAGTAAATATATACAGAAATAAAGTTATATTTCGTGGAGAAACAGTTTCGCTGATTGATTTGTTATTTCGTATCGGTACTCTCAGTTTTATTACCTAATCATTATCAGGCTGTGTGTGTGTGTGTGTTTACTAATCAAAGGATTCAAATTTGAAAGAAAACCCGCGCATTTCTGTCGAGGTATAAAATAATCCTATGAGACAAAAAATCGGAAATACTGTGTTAGAATATGGGGTACAAAAATATATGTTTCAATTTCGTATGGGGAAAAACGTTTACGGTGTTTTAATACTGTAGACTACTTATTCAACGTTGTAGTAATGGAGGAAAGATGGACGACTTGACATTTGGTTTGCACAGGTAAACGTGCGACTGGTTGACAGAAATTTTCGAAAAGCTTATGACCGAGGGAATGACGCGTCATAGAAAAATGTTCTTTATTTTCCAGGCTAGTTCACTTAGATCTGAAAGGTGCTCCGCCACGAGTCTGTTACTTCGAAAAGGTCTGTTACTGTGTCGAACTGCATTGTTTACACACTCTATCCATACTCTGACAGCCGTTTCGATGAATTCTAACTAGAATAATATCTTTTCTATCATTCCTTATGCGTTACTAATGACTCTACATTATTTTCGAACGATACCACTGTGAAACTTTTTCATTTACGAAAATCAGCTGTTACCTTTTACATACTGAAACGAATTCGTATGCGTCATAAATTGCAGCCTTATCTACAGGGTGTCTCATTGGATATTACCATTTTAATTTATAACATTATCGTTGTCCACAGTTCAAAATATAAAGAGTAGTTGCAATTTTAATTTACATCATTATCATTATCCACAGTTGAAAGTATTCTAAATGAAAGTTACATTCTTCTGTTATTGTTTTGCGAGTGTAATAAACATAAATTTGTGTAGATCAATTTTTTAATTATTTTGTATAACGCAGCTTGACATGGTCTACAAAAAGAGACAGTATAATCATTTACAATCATTTGCAGTTATTTCCACTTTTGAGGACATGGGGTGCAACTGGTATTCTCATAGAATGGGAAGACACATTTCCATACAGTCGGGAGCTGTCTCTTATAGGAAGCAATGGGTTGAGCAATTTCACCAGTGGCTATACAGTCCAGGAGGCTAGACATATTTTACAGATAGCTGCAGATTGTGGGTTGGCAATTGTTCCTTTAGTACAAACATTTGGTCATATGGAGGTAAGTAGAATCTTAGTTATGATCTTCTATTAAAAAGTTTGTTGCTAATATCAATACCAATTGCAGTTTGTCTTGAAACATAACGAGTGGAAATCCTTAAGAGAAGTGGATCACTTTCCAAGTTCAATTTGTCCATCAAACACAAGAACCTTGCCTTTGATTAAATCCTTAATTCGGCAGATTGTTAGCTTTCATCCGGACATCCAATATTTGCATATAGGCGCGGATGAGGTCTGGCATCTGGGTCTCTGCACAGTGTGCACAAAACGCGCTGCTTCCAGTAAATATGGGAAGCCATCTCTGTACCTTGAACACATTTTGACTGTTGCACAATATGTGCAAGAAACATATCCCTATATAAAGATTATCATATGGGACGATATGTTAAGATCAATAGATTTACAGGTTTTGAATGGTACCTTAGTAAATTCTACATATTAATCGGCGTCACTTAATTACTTCATGAAAGTATCTTTCATCATTTGCAGACTATTATATCGGGAAATATGTGGAGCCCATGATTTGGCATTATAATCCAAGGGACAATTTTGCGCTACCTCATGGTAAGCATCAGGCTGTTGCATATTAACAACAATTGTACTCAGTACAAAATCGGACTGGTACAAAATTATTTTATAAAAATGACAAGGCTAAACTTATTTAGATTTTTCATGATTTTACAATAAAATTGTTTGGTAGGAATGTGGGATAAGTATACTGCAATCTTTCCGCGCATGTGGGCAGCCACAGCATTTAAAGGTGCTACTGGATCTTCACAGCATATTCCGGTTATAAGACATCATATAAGTAATCACGAAAAGTGGCTGGAAGAATTAAGTGTGCACGTGAATAAAGTTCAGGAATTCCGAGGAACAGCTTTTACTGGCTGGTCGAGGTAATGTATTATTCAATTTTACTTCGTAACTGTTCTATTTTATTTGAATTCTAGGTATGACCACTATGCGACAATGTGCGAATTATTGCCTACAGCGATACCGTCGTTAGCATTATGCTTAAAAGTTTGGCTCCATGGTTATTCTGAACATATTCACAATCAAGTGGCTAAAAGCTTAGGATACATAGATCATCCTTTGCACATAACTCCGCAGCCAAGGCCTGCTCCAATACCTAGTAATTTGCTCTATCCTGGATGGCAAGTTGCAGTAGGTGTAGAGTGGTTTTTAAATTTTAGAGCTAAATATCATAATATCGTTGCTAGCGACCAGTAAGTAAGAATTTAGAGTTTTTAATTACAAAATGATATTTTCTGTTTTAAAAGATGACGATGTTGCAGAATATCAACATGGATGAATCCATGGCAAGTGGCTAACAATTATACAAATCCTATGCAGTTAGAGAATTTGATTCCTGTTTTTGCAGAGTATGTTACACAATAATTGTTTATAATAAGTAGACAGCGAATCTTTATGTAAAATCAAAATTGTTCAAGTCTAATCTAATTATCTAACAATAACATGTACATGCAGGCAGACAATAACGTGCTGAATATGTTTTACAGATTATTATTGGAGTTATCCTCGTTAGAAGGCTACTTTAGGTTTCAAATGGAAAGTATTTTTTTTTCAACGATGGTGGATGAATGGATTGGCACAAATATTCATCCTATGAAGGGGAAGCTCGTAGAGTTGAAACAGACTGCAGAAAATCAAATTATGTTGAATAGTCGTATCTAGTGTTTTAGCAAATATTTCTCAGAAATCTCTGCTTGCATCTCAATGACCAACTCTTATACAGGTAAAAGAAAAGAAACACAAAACGACAGGCTGATACGAACAAAGTACGAATAATCTAGCGAATTGTACAATTTTACCTTATAAGTAGTCGTAGCGAAGTAAAAAGTATAGATTTAAGAGAAGTAATGAATCGTGTCGAACACACGGGATATATAATTTTATAAAAGAATGGACGATTATTTTAATACTTGGCTTAGGAGTGAACGAATACGTGACAAATGTCTTCATCATCGAGCTTTGTCATTTCGCGTGCTGTTCTGTGATACTTGGCTATGAAAGGATTATTATTATTCTATATTGGGTTGAGTCATTGATAACTCTCGCTCCTTTTTTCAAATTGATTCGATTCGAGAGACTAGCGGTCACATAGCTTTTTCTCGCAATAGTGAACATCATATTCATCTATAGCTGAAGTTGCTTATGATTCGACCCAATAATCAAGCTCAATAACCATATTTATTGGCTATTGTGCTCTCTATACTTGCTTCGAATTATCAGCGTTTTTCACATGCACATAGTACGTGCAATTATTTTTTCTACTACTAAAAAAACTTCTTTATAGATTCTTTAAACATGTTAATTAATCAACAGTGACTAAAGAAAGCGATTGTACGCAGTAGACAATATGTTTCATAGAGTCTTTTTTTATCAATATATTTATTAACTAATCTAATAGCTGTCTTCAATCTCTATTTATTGATGTAACCTGTTAAATATCTGTACATATATATAGGAAAATCTCGAACATACATGAAGTATAGAAAGAGATATATAATAAATAATAATAAATGATGAATTTAAATACACAAACTCTTCTACCTCTTTGTCACAACTCGGGATCGTCTTGAAATTATCGTTTCCGTGCAGAAACAAAAGCGACGATTCGTTCAGAGGTGTGGAAACCTATTAAAAATGTCGTTTTTTTATTCATCTCAATGCACGTCACATTTTAAACGGTACGAATAAGGACCATGCAAAAAATTGAAAAGTACGATGACCAAGAAGCTGAGAAATTGGACGAAACTTACAAGGAGATTCTGTCGCATGTTAGGCCCTACATATTACAACTGACGTCTGCTGAGAGTGTGCAATTATGTAGGGACTGGCTTGATAAATTGCACAATGAGACCTCACAACGTCGTCTGAGAAACGAATATCTTCTGGAGTTATGCAAACAATTGAGAACAGGTCATGTTGGAGGAATTTTCAGCAGACTTCCACCCAATGGACTACTTCTACCACTACCTAAATCACATCATATGGTATCTATGCTAGTATTATATGTTCATTTAATTACGGTAATGAAATAAACAATGTATAATACAGGTCTGTACCAGTTCGTCCATCAGTGATCTATCAAGCTATGTTGTAAGACCGTTTTATAGTACTTTAAACAACTGCAAAATGTCTACGAGATGTAGACATCACCAAAGGAATAAACCATTAATGAAATACCGTCGTGCAATAGACACTAGTAGTATGGGACAATGTTTGGATTCAAATAACGCATCGCCAACTGTTCGTTCTTACCATCATAATGCAACGAAAAAGAGTCAAATGAAAATTTATGAGCAACGTATCGATACGCTGAATACGATTATTGGAGAACTGCAAACACAAAATGAGTATTTGAAGAAACAACTGTTAGAACAATCCGAAAAGCATAGTCATCCTTTAGACAAACATATATATTCTAACGTTAGCCAGTTAACATCCGATGTTACTACTTTAAAAGCTAAGTTAGTATTTTTTTTTTTAAATGTAATCCGAAAATGGTAATAAAAATTATATGATTTTGGCAATTCTTAAAGGTTATCAGATGTACAAAAGATGAAAAATTCGTTGGAGAAGAATTGTAAGAAAGTTATGGAGGAATATCATTGTACAGTTATAGAACAGTTCAACGAATTAAAGGATCAGCTAGATGATGCTCGATTAAAGAATGAAGCGTTGGATAGTAGCGTAGCTATGATAGATGAGAAATTAGAAGAAATCATCCATGGTAAGGTAAGGAGGAAAGTCATTATTTTCCGAGTAAAAAATCTGATAGACATTTTTGCAGGATGAACAAAGTGAGGAGATGGAGAAACACTTGGAAGAGAAAATGAAGCCATTGTATGATCGATTTGAACAATTTACACAGCAGAGAATAGAAGAATTACAAACGAAAGAATTGTATCTTGAAAGGAAAACCTCAGAAATGTCTGAGAAAGACACAGAGAAAAAGAAAAATATAGAAGTGCTGAATAATAAGATCTTTCTTCTGGAAATGAAACTGGAAACAAATATAAAAGATGTATGATTAAATGATGCACTTTAATATCTTATTGCTTCTTATACTTTAATATTGTATTTAGGAAGAAACATTACGAACTACATTAGCTGAGCAATATACTATCCTCAGGGACGATTTTATTAATTGGAAAAATGAGATAGAATGTGAGACACAGCAACAATTCGAAAATCTGTTGTCCAAAGTTTCTGAAATTAAGAAAGCTGTTATAAAGCTTGAAAAATCTAAAGAGAAAGGTGGTTATGAACACGAAAAAAAAATGTTGAGAGCAATCCAGGTAATTTGAACAATTTTACATTGATTTTATTTTTTTCACATAATTTTTGCCATCTTGTAGAACAAAGACTTGGAAATAAAAAGCTTGAAACTACAATTGCAAGAACAAAAAAATGATTTTTGTACAATTCTAAATACTACAAAGCAAAGTGAAGTAGATAATGTTGTCACATTTCTGGAAAAGAGATACAAAATGTTATTAGCAGAAACAGAATCATCAAAAGAAATTCAGACACAGGAATATCTTAAAGTATTTAGCGCTGCATTATTGTATTTAACAACCATATCATATGAATTTCATCATTAAGTTATAACATTAAAAAATTTCTAGAAAATAGCTGAATTAGAAGATCAAGTGCTTCATCTCAAGAAACTTTGAGTTTGATTTATAGTATAGTGAGCATAAACTATAGTTTGTAACACCTTATAAATAATATAATTAAATAAATTATATATTTATTATTAGTCTTTCAATAAAAATATAACCAATCTGAATAAATTGTAGAACATTTTAATTAATTTATAATGTTATTAAAGTGCCCCAAAAATGTTATACTGGGATAATTCCTGAGATCTTTTAAAATAAATTTTTCATTTACAGAAATGTTCTCTAATGTTACCGATCCGTTCGATGTAGTTCCAGAATTCTTCACTTTTCAACATAGAGAGCGCAAGATAGTGGTATGGAACTTAATTGTGGCATTACTATCTATTCATTTTATAAATTATGTTTGTTTACCATGTGGACTGTTGACACGTGATAATTGTTTTGCCGTTATTTTATTTGCCGATTTTGTATATATTTTTAGGGAAATTGGTAAAACACAAACAAGATGCCAAAAATTCGAGTAGAGAAAAAGTCTCGTGTGCACAAGGATGTTGCGAGACAGGGTATGACACATATTTATAACAGCCTATAATAAACAAAGTATGAAATTATTTATAAAAATAAATAAATATGATTGTATTTGTTCATATTAGGTATTATGTTTAATACTGACATTGGTCAGCACATTTTGAAAAATCCATTGGTAATCCAAAGTATGGTTGAGAAAGCTGCTGTTAGGTCGACAGATGTTGTACTGGAAATTGGTCCTGGTACTGGTAATATGACAGTAAAATTGTTAGATAAGTGCAAGAAGGTTATAGCGTGTGAATTGGACACTAGGATGGTAGCTGAGTTACAAAAACGTGTACAAGGTACACCGTACCAAGCTAAGTTACAGATCATGATAGGAGATGTTTTAAAAACAGAACTACCTTTTTTTGATTTGTGTGTTGCCAATATACCGTATAAGATATCATCTCCTTTGGTATTTAAACTGCTATTGCATAGGCCACTGTTCAGGTAATTTATAACATGATTGACAAAAGGATATATGAAGTTGTGAGTATGTTAGCAAGTATACAAAAGTTTGTATACTTCTTTGCAAATATTACAAATATATTATTTTGCTCTCAAAGAGAAACTATTGCAAACAACAATGTTACAAGTTACTTGCTAGTGTATTTACATCTTCATGACTAGATCTAAAAACATCATGCCAATTTTTAACATATAGGATACAAGAGGAAATGGGTTTGATCAGCACATTATTTTCTACAGATGTGCAGTGCTCATGTTTCAAAGAGAATTTGCCGAACGTTTGGTAGCTAAACCAGGAGACAAATTGTACTGTCGTCTAAGCATAAATACCCAGCTGTTAGCAAGGGTAGATATGCTTATGAAAGTAGGAAAAAATAATTTCAGACCACCACCAAAAGTTGAATCAAATGTAGTTAGAATAGAACCTCGCAACCCACCACCCCCTATTAATTATCAGGAATGGGATGGTTTAACAAGAATCGCATTTATTAGGAAAAACAAAACTCTTTCTGCAGCATTTAAGCAAACCACAGTGTTAACAATGCTGGAGAAAAATTATAAGCTTCATTGTAGTCTTAATAATAAGGTAATTGATGCTGTAGGATTAACGAAAATCATCTATGAATTGTATAAAAATATTTCTTTTATATGACATGTATAGACAATACCAGAAGGATTTGACATTAAGGAGATGGTGAACGACATTTTACAAAACGCAGGAGCCGAAAATAAACGTGCCAGAACTATGGATATAGATGATTTCATCAGGTATAACATTGCTTGCGTTTACACTGGTTCCTTGTGATGTATGCTCGATTTCATAATACAATTTTTATTTTAGCCTTTTACATGTATTCAACGCAGAGGGAGTGCATTTCGCGTAATTCAGGGTTTGAATCATTGCAAACGCATTCTGTAAATTAAATATTAACAAAATATGTACTAATAAGAAAGGAATAATAAATTTTGCTAAGAAAAAAAAGGAAAGGAAAAAATGACGATCGAAACTTACTATTAATGAGAAAAATATGTAACAGTCTTGAAAAGAAGGGAAAATCAGCATTACCTATTACAAACCAGTTATTTTATGATTTACGTATAACATGTATAATATACATATAACATTTCTAGGTTCACCTACTTTACAAAAAATTATATTTGTGTAAACATTTTAATTAAATTATTTGTTTATAAGATACACGTATATTTACAAACATTCTTTGGGAATTAAGATCGTAAAGAAATATACCCAAGTTTATTGTACATTGATGAAGATAATGGTGAGATAATCATATAATTTGTGAATTTCCTTGTGTCTAGAATATGCGCTGTATAATTTGTGATTTTCCTTGTGTCTAGAATATGCGCCGTTCTATAACACGGTATCCAGAACCATGACACTGTATCTAGATACTTTTATTTATTTTTCTGTTTTCAATCCAGTCGATTTATACCGAAAAGCATTATAAACAGGAAAGAACTATCAATGTCGGAATTTTTATACAGATTCTTCATATATTCTTTTTATAACACAAATGGAAGCCATCTTCGTTTTATAAGGCAAAGGAATGAAAGAATATGAATGCACGTTTTGTATGATGCAGTACTTTTCTTGTCTTCTTGTAAAGAATGTTGCCTCTAAATCGCAAATAATCGATGCACCATGCTTCATCATTGTTTATAGTTTATGCACGCACGATTGCTTTAGAAAAAGGATCAGTATAAATCTGTCCAATTCAAGGGTCGTTCATCAGTAACATCTTCCTCCGTGTACCCGGAGTACAATCAACGATTAAATGCATCCTCGCGATGCCATTGATTTTTGATTTGGTGTTACCCTGAGATCTTCTATGGCTCTTAACGTCTCTCATAAGCTTGCCTTCTTTATTTTTGCATCTGCTTGAACCATTCTTCAAATTCGGAATGTTTCAATGGACCGCGAACGCGTGACTTTTTAAACAGGGTGTCGTCGAGTCAATCGTGATCGCATAGACGAGCTATACGTTCTGCTGCTAGATCGTTTTCTTTTCTTGCTTTTGTGCTTGTCTTTGTGTTTCGACTTTTTCTTATGCGTGTACGATTTACTTGAATAATTGCTGCACTGGCTATGAGATCGAAAACGATCGTCATCGGACTTTGAACTGCTCAAGTTTAGTGGTTTCGATTTCTTTGATAAAATTAATTTCTTTCTCGATACGTCTCTGTTGTTCGAATTGCTATCTTCGTCGCTCAGATCGCGTTGAGATTCTCGTCGTCTGGAACTGACATGTTTCTCTTTTTGGGACTCATAAGAGGACGAGCTGCTGCTTCTGGACATGGATTGCCAGTCGTCTTTGTACCTAGACTCCTTCCGATGCGAATCCTTCGTATCCGAAGGTTGCCTAGCTTTTCCTCTGGTTCTGGTCACTCTGTCGTTTTTAGTTGTCTCGAAATCGCTCGAGCTAGTAGTGTATGCCCTTTTAGACCTCTTCAAGGTACGAGATTTAGCGTTACTCGTTTCTTCGTCAGACTCGCTACTACTGTCGCTGCTGTACGACTCGTCGCCCAAATACCGACTACTTTCTTTCTTGATTAAGTCTTTCCGGACACGTACGGCACCCTTCGTAGAGAATTGCGAAGATCTTGATTTCTTATCGTCCGCCGTTTTCATCTCGCTCTCGTGGGAACTGGTATCACTGCTGCTGCTTATCCGTTTCTTTATCGTGCGCAAACTTCTCTTCGCCCCTCGTTTCCTTGTATCGCTCTCTCCAGAACTGGACAAATTTCTTGTCCGTTTGCGAATCCTAGTTTCACCCGAACGATTGCGCCTCTTGGTGGTCGTGCTTCTCTTTGATTTTCTGGAACGACTTTGATACTTCCTGCTCCTTCTATAAACATAATCGCTGACAGAGTCGGTGTCAGAATCCGTGGACGATGAGATAGAGCCTCTTTTCTTAATGGTATGGGATGTACTGGGTTGAGTCGGGTTGTCTCCGTAAAATGCAGACGTGGAAGACCTAAGGTAATGATCGAGATTGGTCATTTTTTACATTTTATTCATGCGAACTTGCCGAACAGCTATCCTTATATTGCAATGACTTTTCTATATGTCGTAAAAATCGATATTTTTAACAATTTTTCTCTTTGCACATTAACAGTAGTCTTGCTAAGTTTCAGAGTCCACGTAAAGAAAAAGAAATCGGAGTTCTCGCATAGTCCTAATAGACAGCTGTTCTGCAGGTTCACCTTTGACCCAGCATCGAGTGTATCCGCTTACTGTGCATTATCGTTCGATGCTTGAGAAACGTTTACTTCTTCAGGATCCGAGGATACTAATTCTATGATTTCCGGTGTTCTCTCGTGGCGAGGTTTCATGTAACCGATTACTTCACAATCATTATCAGACGAGGAGAAGTCTGAAGAAATGATCAGGATGTCCGGTATGTTGTAAGGAATATCCAATTGAAACATCTGTCCTACAGTACTCGGACCTGGTAAATGAAATGATTTTAAACTTAGTGTTATGAATAATTTTTCTGCAAAGAAAGCCTCGTTCACAGAGATTCAAATTTACCAGGTACACTAATTGTATGGGGTCCTGTGCTGGGCGTTACAGTATTCATTCTGAGGTCTATTGCTTCATCCAGAACTCGGACGTCCGAATCGTCAGAACTAATACTATTACTACTGGATGCTGGCGAATCGATATTTCGTACATACTCCCTTGAAATTCCTGCAACAAAATACAAAATAAATATTTTCACCAACCTGTTGCCGAACAGGCTTTGTAGTAAATGAAATCACAATGAAATACCTTGGCGAAAATAGATCACAGACTGATCGTATCCGAGTAGATCCAAATTAGTCCGTGCATAATTGAGTAATTCATGTACAAAGTGATCTGTGAATGTTCCAAAATAGGGATGTACTAGATCTCGAAACTCGGGGCTCCTAATATCGTACTGGCTAAGGGCTTCTAATATAATTCTCATCACATATGCGCCGTGCGCCGCATTGTTGTTAAGTAACGCTTGTAATTCTCTATTTAACCAAGGGATGAGTCGGTTCAACTCTCTTGGCTCTCGCCTGCGAATAAAATACCGTTATATTATGCGGATCAACTCTTTGCGCGACAGTGCAACAAATACTAACCGGTAGTAATCTGCACTGCATTCGCGAAAACGGCCGAACACATCGGGCAATGCTGTAGCCCAAATTCCATGCCTGTAAATGGATCGACGATAAACGGCAGAGTTTGCTCTTGTACGTAGACGCTCTCTCATTGCAACTTGAGGAGGTATGCTTTGTGGCAACTCTCTGCTTGGAACATGTTCTGGGTTAAGCAGCACTTCGTGTGGATTTCGCCGATGGCCAGTCATAGTTGTTCTAAACAAATTAATTGGACCAATTGTATGTGTAATTGTGTATGTGAAATTCTTTGACAATAGAATCTTCTATACCTATAATGAAAACGATGTCCAACGACATCCACAGCATGCCCAAGATCAAAATTAATATCCAAAGTAGCCAGCTCTCTAGGCACATGGTACTGATCATAATCTTCCTCTGACCTAACATTGTGTATAATAGATTTAAAGGTTTGTTTGCACAGTGGACACTCTGTTTTTATTTTGGACCATTGAAGCAGACAGGTGAAACAAAACTGATGAAGGCAACTGTCCGTAAACGACGTGTTTACTAGCTTGCCTAAGCAAATACTGCAATTTGGAGGTGGTGAAACAGCACCATCGCTCCGATCGCTGCTATCTGGATTCTGCACAGGCGCTTCAGATTTTATAGGCTCCTCTACTACAGGAGTAGAATCTTTTATCTCTAATGGACCTTCCATCATGACTCTCAAGGTGTTTGCCCTTCCATTAATAGAATCTGACCTGAAATGTATTACACAAAATTTCATCGAAATAAAATATTAAATAATTTAATATTATCAATATCAAACAATTCTCTAATCACAATTATTATTAATGTTTCGAATTTCGGAAGCTGGGGATCCCATAAAAAATGAAATTGATTTCGTTTAAATAGTTTACCGAATTTTATATAAACACGATATTTTCGAGAATAATTTACAATCTATCGCGTGAGAATGCGAAATATATAAATTTTCGCGTGAAAAACAATAATAGTAGAATCCATAAAGGAACAAGCTACTCGGCGTTTAGCTCAGTATCGTTGAAAAGTTCAAGGCGAGATAAATTGTAATACGGTGCCGAGCGATTAATCAACGAGATTTCATGAATGGCACTGTTCGAGAAAAAGTGTAACAATGACATAGAAAATAGTGGGTCCACGGAACGCGAATAAAATAACGCTGTACGCGGACATGGAGAAAAATAGAAACGATGCTATTTACGTTTTCGTCGGGATCGATCTGTCACAAATGTGAAATAACAGTTACTTTGACGAGACAAACCTTCCTGCGCGTGATGCGACGAACGAGGAGAACACCGAGTTTTACTTTCCACGGTTTCTTTTCGTCGAAATGATGAAAAAAAAGAATAAGATACGTCACGTAGAGCGTACAGAAGGCGTCATAAAGCTGTTTGATAATCGGTATGTTTCCATTTTATTCAACTTGTTATTGATTATCGATGTCACTATTTTTTCCCATAAATCATGCAGCTCGACGGGCATGATATCTTACCTTCGAGGTAACTCGCGGAGAAGCCTAACAACCAGCTTCGACAAGCCAAACAATTAACGTTCTCGGCGAAGCTATCTTTTTCGAGGACGAGTAGTCTTATAAAAGTCCATGATCACAAAGCGGAAACTGGCGTAGCATAATACCATGAGTGAGACAGATACCTAACGAAGGTGAGAATGATTGTCAGTGATGCCACCGCATAAAAGTTCCTAAAACATCTGCAGGTCGAATTGCTCGTTTACATTACAGATGGAGCTGATAGAAGTCCAGGAGCGTATTTTCCGTAACTTCTGGACAGTTATTTATTTGATGTATTAATGCGATTACTTGATAAGAATAATATATATAAAATAGAATATATGGGTATAGAACATACAAAAAAAAATGTAATTGTATTATGCATATGTATTTCGATTGAAATGTAATCAGTGAGGATTGAACAAATGTGCCGGTTAATCGGAATTCTACTGTAGTTACGTTCCTGATGATATCAAGTCATTTTACCAGTGCATCAGATTATTTTTAAGTTGAACAAACAATGAATAAATTTTTACTGAATCTTCCAAGGTCACATAAACTTAGCTGCAATTTTTGCTGATGTTCAATTTTCTCAGTAGTGTATAATTATTAATGTTGCTAAAGATTTTATAATATTGTAACGTGACAAAGCAAAATACGGTAATAAAAATTTTTCGTTAGATATCAATTAGGTTGCTCAACCTTATCGATTAACTTTGCGGCAATGCGATGCAATCAGTATAGCCAACATTCGAATGCATAACCAAAAAATAGAATAATCGGAATTCGTCCACTGTGACCACACTTTGATTGGTTCATGTTTTTCATTTGTAATGTCTTCGCAAATATACGGAAAATATTTTTGCAAAGGGAAACTTCTACCATATCCGGTTATAATTGTATATCAGTGTAGTCGACGGAAACGTCACAGGATTGTTCCGCATTGCAAGCGATTGTTGACGATGGGAGAGGGGGATATGAGTAAGGAAAAATGGATGAAAAATCTTAATATTCACTGTCACTGCGTGCAACGTGCAATTAGTATCGCCAGACTGGGAAAATTTAGGGGAATACAGTCACCCTCTCTCTGTCACTATTGCATTAATTATCTGACACTATACGCATATACGCATGCGTGCAATCAGCGTAATCAGACTGTTATCTTTACGGTAAAATTGCAATATACGGAATATATGACGTCACACACCATGCGACGAATTTTGGTACTTATTCAATGACATCGGTAAAAGTAGATATAGTTGCTGCACCAAGCTTGTTGGTAAAATTTTTAACCGACAGATGGCACGGGCATAATTTTCTGTGATAAGTTCACAGTGTTGCGGAAAAAGTGACCAAAATCAAAAAGTAAGGTTCCTTACTTTTCCTGTGTCAACAAAAGTGACCATTGCATTATGACGCGAAGTCATACAAAGTAAGCAGATGAAACAGAATTATAATCCAAAAGTTATGAGCTGATCAAATTTTATTTTTTACATAAATATAATTGATCAGGCGCTAAAGAATTTGAGTCTCTGACGCGGCTAACAGTCTTCGTATTTTACTTGAGCTATTAGACGCGATTAATATTTTATACAACTTGGTGTCAATGCTATGAAAAGAATCGTGGGTTGGAGACCATGAAACGTATCTAGGATTTACAGGGGTTAGTTTTAAGCTATCTGAACTATAAAATAAAATACGGTGTGTTTTTTAATTTTTCTATGTTTGAACTATTAACAGTTGAAGATCTAAACGAACCATGTCTGTACATAATAAATCACTTGATAAGATGGTTCTAAAACTTTATAAAAAATGTACAATTTGAGGTAGAGATGTAGATAGGACGCACATAAAAAACTGTAAGTATAAATTATTAAGTTTTAAATACTGCTGAATCCTGACTACTCAATGTATCTTATTATTCATTAGGTTCGTCTTATGAATAGCCAGCTAATTAATGGCAGTAACGTTGTTAATCCAATGGATTGGTGTAAGTTGCTGGAACCACTGCTACCAGAACTATTGCTACCAGCATTACTGTTACCAGCATCGCTGCTAACAGCATCGCTGCTAACAGCATCACCGGTATTAGAACCACTACCTGACTCTGCATTTTGTGTCACATAATTGATCCTCCAATCAACACCTGGATGCACAGGACTATGCTTCATAAAGTACTGTGAAAGTGTATCCGATGTAGTTACACCTGGAATAAAATATGATACGCTGTTTACTAAAAAAGAAGTATATCTTATTGAAGGTGTTATGCTAAAAGAAGAAACGAATAGTTTACCCAGAGGAGACGTCTTGAGATCTTTCAACATATGATATCCATCACCACCGGACTGCATAAAATCAGACATGAGCACTACATAGGTCTCGTTCTTTTTCATTTCACTATACGACGGAATGCTGCAATTTGCACATTGCACCTGTACAGACACCACTCTAGAATTCTTTGGTTTCGTCAAATCGTAGATCACCTGTTAAACGATGCTTCATTAGAAGAATATTCTAGTTTTCGACGAAACAATATTCATAATTTACTTTCTCTGTACCTGAAGACCTGAGACTTGTGTAAATGCACCGAACAAGTTCGAAGTCGAGTTTAGCTCCAGATTATTAACGCTCCATTCTAGAACGGACAACATCAATTCTCCAGTCATTGGTACCTTCAATATGGAATTTTGGAAAGGTAGCACACTGAGAATATCACTCATGGTGACTTTATTATCATTGCCCCTGCCGATGGAACTTCTAATGCTTCCACTATTTTGGATAGCTATAGCTGCATCCGTCCAGCCTTCCTTGCTTCCATACTGTTGAGCATTGTAGTCGATCATAGCGTCGGTGATCATGTTGCCGAGATTGCATTCAGCGCGTCTGCAGACTTTGCTGTCTCCTTGAAGAAGAACACGGGTCTTTCCAACCACTGTCTGACTCACGTTACTAATGGCTCCTCTCATTCCATCAAGTTCTTGTAGAATATCCGCTGCCTACAAATGACAGCAATTACACGTTAAACAACTTCTAAATAATTAATAAAGAAAAAATTAAATTCATTATTGCATGTAATTTGCATTAAAAATGGTGGCGGTAGATGCTCTTGGAAACCTTTAAAGAGAGTTCCAGGCATGACTAATAACAGCTGCAAAAGTTAAAGAGAAAAAATTAGGGGAAAAGGTTTTATAATTCTGACCAGAATTTGTTAGAAATATATGTGCCACCAACTTTTATGTATCATTGCTGTTTCCCTGGTACAGCGCGCGACAGTGGCGCATTGCTAATTTTCTTATACGATCAACTTCCCTGTAGGACTTCTAACCTCCTGATAAGTATCAGGCGAACACGACAAACAAAGAAGGTATTCGCTATTCAATTATAATCGACTCTGTCGGTAACGTTTGTCTACCAGTTTCAAGAGTTTGCCACCGATGGCGCCACCATATTACTCCAGCAACCATAACTCCAATATCAAAGAAATTTCAAAATTTATAAAATCTATAAACTTTTATCGCTAATTCATTTTACAACTTAACTGATTTCAACAATAACTCCTAACTGTAGATGGAATTTTTTAAATTAATTAATTCCTTACTACTTATTACCACGGTACTTATTGTCGTGTACTTGGAACTAAATGACTTTTCATTAAATAATATTTTCCACAATTACCGTGATCGTTTCGTGGATTTTTATAATTGCAATAGTTGCTACGAACTCTAAAGTGTTCAGAGATCACAGTTTTCCAAGGAATCAATTTGTAGTTGATGAGTTATTAATTATTTAGAGAAGGCTTGCTCGTCGTGCTGTCTGCAATGTGTAAGACAGAGAAAGACGATTGCGAGACAAGGACAGCGATCATGCTATCCGTGCCACCTCCTCTCCGGAACGGTATTTCATACGGCTCCTAATAGCTTCGGAGTCAGTTTAGTATCAGGAGCACATGCCGCCCGAAGAGGTATTAGACAAGGAGGAACATATACGCGACTCCCTTACGGGAGAGAGACAAATATACTCATCCGTCAAAACTCTTCCCAACGGCATCCGAACCGACAGAAGTCGGAGAAACAATTTTTAATTAGCTTACTGCAAACAATTTATGAACTTTCCGAATTGGTAAATCTAAAATGGACCTTCAGCAACATTTATGCATGCTTCTCAGGTTTTGTTAACATTTACTTGTTAATTAGACTCTGAATTTTATTTATTTATAGAAACAGCAAGTAATTTAAAATATTCAATGGAACGAAACAATTTTAAAATGTGATTAGAGTCCGAGGAACACCTTCGTATTTTTATTATTTTGCAAAATAAATAATTGTTGCAAAAATGTGATAATTACCACTTGATTCTTGTTATGATATTAGGTATCATTGGTCACCAAGCGTTGTAAATTAATTACGCGTCATCCCTCTGAATTAAAATTATGCGAAAAATACACATCGTAGAACAGAGTCCCAGGAATATGTTCATATTTTTATTTGTTCGAAAAGTGCATTAATTATTGCAAAAAAAAAAACAATTACCAGTCGACTCTCCTTACGATGTAAGCTACTATTGGTCATTAAATGTTTTAAATTAATTATGCGTCATCATACTCGATTAAAATAATGCGAAAAATACACATCGTAGAAAAGAGTCCCAGGAATAAGTTTGTATTTTCATTTGTTCGAAAAGTGCACTAATTTTTGCAGAAAAAAAAACAATTACCACTCGACTCTCCTTACGGCGACGTAAGCTAGTATTGGTCACTAAGCGTTGTAAATTAATTACGCGTCATCCCTCTGGATTAAAATTATGCGAAAAATACACATCGTAGAACAGAGTCCCAGGAATACGTTCGTATTTTTATTTGTTCGAAAAATGCACTAATTTTTGCAGAATAGAAACAATTACCACTCGACTCTCCCTACGACGTAAGCTAGTATTGGTCACCAAGCGTTTTAAATTAATCACGCGTCATCCCTCTGAATTAAAATTATGCGAAAAATCCACACCGTAAAACAGAGTCTCAGTAACACGTCCATATTTTTATTATTTCAAAAAATGCACTATGTGTGCAAAAGAAAAAAAAAGTCTAAAGAATTTTCAATCGAACTTTCTTTTCCCTCATCATTCTCACGAATTATAATTGTGGTTGATTAAAGCGATTACCTGCTCGATGCTGCTGTCCACCAACACAGGGTTGCCTTTGATCTCGGTGACCTCGCCATTACGGTCAAACTTCACCGTGAAATTGCCAAGATACTTTGTGTAAGCGTACGCCTGCACCACGTACACCGATCTACCGCTTTTCTGTTTCACTTCCGTCGGATAAAGACTCTCGGGAATCTCCAAATCCGGTTGTTTTCCACTGTAGAGGAATGTATTGGTATGTCCACCGATCACGAGATCGATGTCCTCCACTTCCCGGGCGATTTTCTTATCAATCTCGAAGCCGGAGTGTCCGACAGCTATCAGTATATTGACACCTTGTTCCTTCAGCTTCTTCGCCTCCCTGCGTATGCTCTCCACTTCGTCCAGGAAGATCACGTTTTCGGTGACAGAGATGATCTTGGTCTCGGACGTTAGATACCCGATCACACCGATCTTCGTCCCTTGGACCGTCAGAACTGTGCTGTTCAACAACTTCGTCGCTGCCAAGTTCGGTTGTTGGCTCAAGTCTAAGTTCGCGGTGACTATGGGGAACGACGCGTTCTCGATGAAGGGGATCAAACCGGCTACACCGTCGTCGAACTCGTGGTTACCTAAGCTCTGCAGCAGAAAAAGAAAATGACATTTTTAGGTTCGAAGATGAGGCGCTTGTGGAGTCTCTGAATGGTCGTCTGCGACGATTTTAAACAGCACAGTGTATAAACTTTTAGTAAATTGTAAAATTCTTAACATAGTGTATATGCAACGCTAATTACAAGTTTCATTAATGTTTCCTGCATTCGCTTCGTCTCCCTTCGTTCTTAAAATGTTTCTCTAAGTGCGACGCGCCATCTTCTTGAAGCACCAAAACAACAGAATATAAGGCGAATTTAAAATCTGCGACGATTTTCAAAAGCAAAGTGTATAAAATTTTAATAATTTACAAGATTGTGATTATGCATGTGCAATGCAGATTGCGAATTTGTTTAACATGGAATGTATTTCCTTCGTTGTCTATTGTGATCGTTGAAATGTCTCTTTGAGAGCGACGCGCCGTCTTCTTGAAGCACGAAAACAATCGAAGATGAAGCGCTTGTGGAGCCTCTGAATGATGCACTGTTTGTGACGATTTTAAACAGCACAGTGTATAAACTTTTAGTAAATTGTGAAATTCTAAACATCGCGTATATGCAACGCTAATTGCAAATTTAATTAATAAGTTGTTTCCTGC